>VKOC01027396.1:0-30787 GCA_009364415.1 Spea multiplicata
AAGTGCAGTTGGTTGTCCTGTGGCTTTGGGCCAAATATAACTTGCATTGTCTGAAATGTTTATATATGCAAAAAGTATTTTATTCATTTTAAAAAATATCTTAAGAGACAGTTTATTGAAAAAAAAAAAACAAAAAAAAAAACATCTATCTAGTGGGAAAAGAATGTGACGCATGCCTTACGGATTCTTTTCTCTTATGATAAGTAATTCTGAAAATGCCTTTCTAGTGCCCTTTCACATTGACCTGCTGAAATTCACTAACAATCACCTGTTTTATTTGTGCTCCCCCCCTTCCCCCACCAGGAAATGTTCATGACGTACCAAAATTACTTGCCATTGTATCACACTGAAATCAGTTTCATGCCAAAAGGGTCCTTTTTATTAGGTCTCTTGGAATGTTGCCATAATGTCTCTGATTGATGGGTTAACCGTCTGCGTTAGGAGGAGAGACAGAGTCACATTTCAAGAGCTCAGACGTCATATCCCTTTCCCCACCGGAGCTGTCCAACTCATGTTACAACCCAAGCAAAGAGTCAAAGAAAACATATCAGCAAACATATGCTCCTCAACAGATTTGCTCGTACTCTAACTAGGTATTAACGTAAACTATGCAGAGAGTGATGAATTTACCCCTGCTTTCTTTTCCAACTTTTAGGATAGGCGCTTGAGGAAAAATTCAAACTGGGAGAACAGACTAGAGATCGGTTTCCACTACAGTTCGCTCGACCAGGCTCTGGCAGAACTTGCACCTGAATTTTGGAACAAAGCTTTAGTGCTGTTTTACTTGTTGCCTACAGCAGCTGTGAAAGAAAGAAGTTGTCCTAAGAAATTTCACTTGGAGGACAATGTGGCCTCTTGGATAAGGTCTACTACAGGCCAGAAGACCAGATCCTTCCACAAGAGATAAGAGGAGGTAGGATTCATGTTTTTTTGGGGCTATGCATATATCGGTGTGGAACATTTATTGTTTTCAACTCTTATTATACCCCTGTGACTTCATAATCACCTCCAAGTCCTTAATACTTGAGATGAATTGTATTCTAAGCTGAGAATAAGGGAAAGTAACTTGCTAGATAAATCTGAGATGCATAGAAAAAATGTATTATTTCTTTTAGTAGTATTTTCGTTTTCTTATCTGATAGACTTTTTGGTTACAGATTTCATAACAAATTATTTGTTCGGCTCTAAAACTAAAAACGAAAAAAATTATAATTTTTCTGCAGGTTGTGTTTTAATGGCTGTTGTACACTAATTATATCACTGATTCTTGTACATACAATCCACTCCGTGATCTCAGTGTTAACATTAAAAATAATAAGCTGTTCTTTGGGTTCCGAAAATATGCACAAATTGCATATCCAAATGTTTAGTCACAGCATCATTGTCTCAAACAAAACGATGAAATGTTAAACATCTTAAAGGATAACTAATTACATACAAAAAGAATTGCCTTAAGTAGTTTGATCTCTCATTTTGTGTATGGTTTTCATATGTTAAGGTTAGTATTGCATTTATTGGTTAATTGTTCACAATTGCTTTACACAAAAGTAAACCTGCAGAATGAATTTTATGACGACTAGTGCAATTTTTACTAATCCACCTATGCAGAGGAATTCAGAAATGGAAACAAGTTAAGACTGAATCTCCTAATACTTCATAAAGAAACATATAATCTGTATGTCGAGAGAACATTGTAAATGGAGTTCAAAATAACTTTTTAGTTTGGTGTTTTGGATCACCTGGAGGTATCACTAGATAAAGGAAAATGAATACATACACTTTAAAGTTTCTCGTTCTAAAATCAGAGAAATGACTGATTTGGGAATTGATATGGGATTAAATTCACGATGAGGGCATGGTGGTTACAGTAAGTTTAAAGGGATACTCCAGCCACCCTTAATGTATATGATAACTAAGTGGTCCCTTTACATTTACTGATGTCCTGCTCACAAATGGATGTGGGGGATTTCTTAGAACCCCCCTTATACATTTGCCTCTTTTCCTGCTAGGAGGTTAATTGGCCTGCAGGAAATATTTAGATAACCGCATCTTATTCTGCCCATGCCTACATGGTATACCCGCCTCTTGCCCAGCGAGGGTCCCAGAGGGACTTTAAAGCGATCCTCTGTGCGCAAACATGGAAAGAGCTTCCATTGATTTTCGGAGTTTTACCTGCTGTGAAACATTTGGTTGAAGATAGCGTATCCATTTCATGCTTAAATTGTCTTTATGCATTATCCTCTGCTACGCTAACTGGAAGACTGTTTAACTTTAAGTCAAAGAGAGAGTCAAGTGTTCCCAGAGTATATACCATACTTTCTATCAGGAGCGCTAACTGCCTTTGGCACTGCAACTATTTGGACTAAAAGAAAACCCCAAAAATTCAGCTGGTAGTACATTAAAAGTGAAGGATGTTTTGAAGGTACAATGTATATATTGAATTTCTTACACAAAGCAGTTTTTATTCATGATTAACAATGTTTTTTGTGCCCTGCACCAGGACACCTAACAATGTGTGTTCATATGGGTGGCTTTATGATGTCATAGAATGTTGTATGCATGGAACGCCTCATTTACACATATGGAACGGCTCATTTACACATATGGAACGCCTGAAACCAGCATTTTGCATGCGTTGTTACCAACAGAATCTGGACAGCCAGTTGTAGAGACTGTCCCAGAATAGATGCACTGCATTGTATGTATGTATTTCTGTATCTGGCTGTCTTTACTTTTGTGTACCTACAGTTTTACTTGCAAGGTGATATTTCTTTAACCCTTTGAATGCAGGGGTCAGGATGCATTTTTCTCCCCTTGTAGGGTAGGCCACTTGTCATAAGGTTACAGTAGTTGTATTCAGGTGACAGCCTTAAAAACGGCTTAAGCTTCACATGACAAGTTAAGCTTTTCGTAGTTACATAGTTTATGGCAAACTGCATGCCGTGATAGAAAAATACAGAACATACAATAACATAAGTTATACAATTTCTTAAATACGTCTACCTCATTGAATATCTCCACGTGGTTGTACATACATGTAGATTGCACACAGACAGTACAAAACATAAGGTATTAACTTATGTAGTTTATGTGTGCATATTTTTTTTAACATTATTTCTCTGCAGGGTTACATGTAATATAATGTTATTGATCCACGTATGTTGGCAGGGATCAGGCAGCACGCTATCACTTATTTCTTTGTTCTATCTGGATAGCACGGAGCCGTATTAGGCCTACAGGTGGGCATTTTTTCTTTAGATCACATTGTCATCCTCCCCGGTGGAGAACACCTCTTTGAGTGTACACACAATACTCGGGCAGAAGAAGATTGAAGATAACTGCCCTTGGGCAGTCCTGTTACGCTACAAAAATATTTATTAGCGGTCACGATAAGTGCTGCTACGTAGATCGTATACTAAGCTGAGTTTGCCAGCTACATACGGCGTTTGTAACTGGCACTCACTCGAATAATGACATTAAAGATGAAAAATTGTAGCGATAGCAGACTTGATTAAGTGACGTGAAATGAAGAGGGCCAACTATTTTTTCAGATCTCTAATAAAAACAGCCATGAAAACATTTTCCCATGTATAAAATGAAAAAAGGCTAAAAAAAAAAGACAAGAAAAAAGTACTGCTGCAAACTATAAAACACATGAAAAGATCCTGACTCCAGATTTAATTTCTTCTTTACAGTATGTAATATGCTAGAAGTAGTCTAACAGCCCTTGAATTTTGACCAGGAAAGTAGCTAAAGCTTTAGAGTGATTTTACTTCCATCTGGAAAGGGATTGAAATTTGGGAAGCTGTCAAAGAATCAACCTATTTTTCAGAATAGAAATCCACACCCCTTTCGGCAGATCTTTATAGTTCTCATGCTTAAACGCCATTAATATACATACACTTCCTGGCTGTAATTCATATCATAATATACATCTATATATATCATCTATATATATATATATACACTTCTGACTGTACCATATCTACTTTCTTTCTATTATGCAGGGTTCTCTCCACCTAATGTATCGGTCTGTCTTAGTCTTGTCATACCCCTTGAATTTATGTATTGTATTAAGCGCTGCATAAATTGTTGGTGCTATATAAATAAAAGAAAATATTATTATGTGAGGGCAGATAAAAACTGCATTTAAACCACCCAGCAAGCTGATTTTGGTTTCTATTTACAGTATAATATTGATATTCTTTCTCTTCCGGACATATCACAAGGCCACTTTTTATTCAGGATGAAACATTTCGTACGCTGGCTTAATCATGTATGAACTTACATGAGCTGGACATTCCCTGTATAATTCATATAACAAAGTATATCGCCATTCAAAAACCTTGACTTTCCCGGCTCAAAAACCAAACTGAGCCAATTCATGGAAAGGCTAATGAAGTCCTGCTTATTCAATGCCATTCTTTTCCTTTATAGACTTTCATTAGTCCAAGTGTCTGGCTTGGGGGTTGACTACCACAAAGCAGTATGACAAGGAGTCAGAGTGTTTGTCTAGTAGATTACGCTAATATAACAAAGTCAGAACACATACAAATGACTAATATGCAGCTGTCTGAAAACATTACATTATGCAATGGAAAAAACCCCAAAACTGCACAATACTTTTGAAAACATCTTTTAATCTGATACTAGTAAAACATCGAGGGGGGGGGTCCTGCGGTGTCTACAAGTTATTGCCTTGCCTAGGCAATGGGAGACTTAGGTTGGTATTTTCCAGCTGTTTTTATTCTGTCCAAAAGTATAACTTACCCAATTATGAAACCCAACAGCTAACTCCCTATGAACACATATGTATGTATATATTTAAGAATAGTATTCAAAACAAACAAAGTAGTATAAATTTCCCAGAATGAAATTATAACTGATCGGGAATCAGTATTTGATTACATGACTTATGTCAGATAATCATCGTAACACCACTAAGCATTTCAGTGTGAATCGAGGTTTTGTTAGCTGACAAGGCTTATGGCCGCTGCCGAGATAGGGCAGGCACAGGCATTTATTGTGACTGCCTAAGGGATTCAACAGACACTTGTGCAGAGCATCATAGTTCCTATTACATCGCTGCTTCTTCACAGTTTAAACCCTCCTGCACTTGTGAAGTCATCATGTGGTGTAAAAGCCAAGCGCAAAGCTTATCAACAAAATCTAACTTGCCTGCTGGGATTCCAAAGCTGTGCAATAAGTGCAATAATACTTATTTTAGTATTCTTCCTTGTCTGTTACTTTGTAACCATTGTGTGAGGATTAAGATTTTCTCTTGGCATTCAAACAATACATTATTCACCAGAACGAACAAGGCACCAAGAAGTCTGAATCAACACCAAGGGCATTCCCTTGACATGGCAGGACAAGGTTTCTTGCCAGGGATACAACTGTTTTTAGGCTTTGAACAAACAGGGTTGGGTTGTTCATTCTTCTTATACATATATGTGTGTGTGTGTGTATATATATATATTATATATATATATATATATATATATATTATATATATATATATATATATATATATATATATATATACACAGTTTTTAAGGGAACTTCTGGATTCAGTTTCTTCTCTCTCTTCATGTTATCCCAGACAGAGTTGATGATGTTGAGATTATTTCTCTGTGGGGGGCCATACCATCACTTCCAGGATACCACCTCAGTGGGCAGATACATTGAGCTTGGTCCTTCATTACATATAGTTAATGGAGCGAGGAGATGTCACTTAAAATTGTTCTAGTATTTTCAGTTGCTTATTTGTCACGCTTATGTGTTGTGTATCTTATTTTAAACCAGTCTAATGGAAAAACAACCCGTCTCCTTATCATACGGTCTTCTGATAAGCAATAGGATGGCTCAGTGTTAATCAATCAGCTGGGCGCTCTGACTAATGAAATTCTATAGAGGAAAGAATTAACAGATCTTCATTAGCATTGCCATAGAGAATTAACTTAATGTGTGGTGTTTGAACAGGGAAAGTCATCTAAAATACCACTTCATCCACCAGCTAAATGATATCAAGTTTTATTTAATACTAAAGCATGTTTCTGTATACAGCACCGTTCTTAAGCTTCAAAGAAAAATTACTTTATTTTTCCATCGGCCTTCGGGGTTAAGGAATACTTTGCCACATATTCCTTGGCCTGAAGTGTAGACATTTTTGTTTATTTTTGTCTTGAATTATCCATATTGTAAACTAGATGGCAGAATAAAAATATGTATTATGATGCAATGATATATTTATGATGACATGTATTTTGCAATGTTTTTTTGGTCCTTGCTGTGCAACCTAGACTGTTAATTAAACACAACTGCTTGCTGACAGGTAAGATCCTCGTCAAGGCGGATATGTGGAATAAATTAGCCTGAGCAAACAGTAATGCATCACAGTGAGTAATAAGTGTATCCAGGAAATGCTAATATTGTTTTAATTTATTTTAATTTGGAAGATAGAACAGCCATTTGTAAATGTTTGTATGCACTTCTGAAAATGTGATGTCTAACATTAAATTGTAGAATTTATGCTGATTTATGTAAATCAGTTTGAAGAATGCATATATTTGTATTGTTTTGGTTGAGCCATTGGTTATTTGCATGCGTCTGGCTCATCAGAAGGTAGGGATCCTTATATTTTGTGATATATATACAGTTTCACACAGTGTTTTAACATATACAATTCTCTGTCGATACTTAATACAGAGATAAACTAGTCTGGAGGGGCAAGGGGGTCATTGCCCCTCAAGCAGTCGGATTTCAGGAAGAGGCAGATGCTCGGCAGGGTCACAAAGTGGTGTGTGTGTGTGGTTTTCTGTATAGGAAACAATGTACAGAAAGGCTAACCACCCCCTTTGTGGAGTCTTGCACGCCTGTCTCCTTAACATGGATCTGTGCATTATCAAACCCACTGCCTGCGTATTATCTCCTCTTCCCTTCTCGCCTTATTTCTCCTCCCCAGACCCATCGCTTCCTCGTCCCTTAGTTGACGACCCCAGCAGCCTGCGTAACTCCACTACTGTATATGTGCCGATATCAGAAGCAATGATTGACTGCACTCGATGAATTGACAATGACACCGGAGAGGCTGCCGTGAAGTATTTCTAATCATTGAAACAAAAGTGCTTAACTAGCTACCTGTTTAAAATGTGTGGCTTGGCTCCTATACATGCGTTACCGTTATTAGTTTTAAATGCTCTTTGCTTTAACTGTCCCTTTAAGGTTTGTGTAACCTCACAATCAACAGAGGAAATGGGAAGCGGAATGTATTTCCTTTATGCCAATTACTATGTTTCCGTACCATGGAAGGGGGGGGGGGGGTTTTTATTAAACCTTTGAGTTTTAACCAAGTTGAGTGTAATATGGATTTTAAGTTTTTGATGGCCAGGGGATTGTCACGCTGGCTACGAGCAAATTTGGGGTTGATCCCTTGTGATTTTAGCAGCTCACTGCAGGTATAGACCGAACTGTGTCTGCACAGAGGCTTACTGTCCAGTCCGGCAGGATCCAAATCTTAGTAAATACCCAGTAAGATTGCGTTGGGTTGTGCGCATTGAGAAATGAGTCTTTAGCCAAAGGACACCTTCATATCTCCAGAAATTACTTTTTTATTTCTGTGTTAGCGGCTCATTTGGCAGGAGAAATGTTTTTCTTGCTTTTTACTGTTTTTATTTATTTTTTTTGGTTTAAGGCATATAGTCTGATGTGAAGCTAGTGCAGCTCCCGCATGTTTGCTGGCTTAGTGACTGACTTGGCAGTCATGCAAACAAAATGTATATTATATATATATATAGCGCTAGGATCAAAATTTTCTTTTCTGGCTTGTGAAATCTTGAGGAATTCAGGCATCCAGCCCAGATTAGAGGAGAGTTTCCTGGCTCTGCAAGATCCCTGCATTTCCTCGTCCCCCGGGAGAAGAGCGAAAAGAAACCGTAGCTGTGCAGAGAATTCTGAAAGAGCAATAATCGCTTTTGTTTATCTTCAGGCAAGTTTGATGCCTGTGAACTGTCACTGCACCGATCTCGCTATTAAGAAGAGCTTTATTATGACAAGCAAAAGCAGTTTGTGCTGGAAACACTACAAGCGCCTAATCGTTATTTTAATATTGTTAAAATCATTATCTCACAAGCTCTGTACTGAATACAGCTACTCGTGGAAGATAATGTGTGTTTCGATACCTATACGATAATACCCTCCAGTGCCACGTATTACATGGGCCATATGTTCATGTACTGTATTTGCATAGATCTTGTTTGAGTGGAAAAGCTACAGATCAATGAATGCGATGTGGGTTAGGAGTCAAAGCTGTGAAATGGGAGAAGGAAGGAAGTTTAGCAACTTGTTCTGTTTTGAAAAAATCATGTAACCCTTTCTCTCCCTCTAAGCAAGGCTACGTTATTGCTGCATGGCATTTTGATGTATGATCGTTATTAATTGGCAGATACAACCAGTTTTCTTTGGAGAAAGAAACTTATTGAATGCCAGACCTGCAGATCTGTTCCAAGCTTTTGCAGGTGGTCGGAGCCTGCTGCATGCCAGAAACGGCTATAATTGGCTACTAGAAGAGACCCATATAATACAACAACAATTAGAGCTTTCAGCACAGGTAATGTGACATTTTTCCTTTGAACACAATGTCCAACCTGTTGGAGAGGTTATCACGATTGTTCAACGAACTCCACGTTCAAAGGTTTAAAAGCATGCTAATAAAGTATGGTCCACACTGCATCGAGAGTATGGCATATCAACCAGGGTTCTGCAAACGGCAAAAAATAAATAAAAATAAAAAAAAAATACCATACAAATCCTGGTTCTTAAAGCTTAAAGGAGGAGTCCACCTAATATTAAAAAACCAATGTAGCAGAATACTTTCAAATCTGTTGGTTTTAAAGCATGTGACTTTTCATGCCAACAGAGAATGAACCTGGTTGCATACTGATGGAATTTGTAATGTTTTTCTATGGAATAAAGCCTTATTAACCACCAGAATTCTGATGTACAGCCGTTCACTCTCTAAAATTTGAGATTTTCACATTTTTTGTTGGTGTGTTATCATTGTGCTGTGAGAATGAACTATAATATATATTATAAAAGTGAACAAATGATGCACTGTATCAAAACATACAATAAGCACTGAAACCAAATGATACAATGTAATTTGGGTTATGTTTAGAAAATATTTACAGCAAACGTTCCGAGTGTCGGTCCACAAATACCCCAGATGTTTTCAGGCTTTCTATTTCCCTTTATTAACAAATGGCTCTTAGTAAATGGCCAGTGAAGTTTGCCTATGGCAAGTGGGGGATGGAGACCTGAGATGGCGCCTTTGGTTTTATCTAGATTCTGGTGGATGGTTTTGGTTGAGAATTGGTTTTGGTGGAGGATTGGTAGGTCCACTTTTTAGGAAGCAGTAGCAATTGAGAAATTGTGATTCTCAATAATTTTCCTCAGAACTGGTTTATGCGGTGTGAGCATTTGTTTCCCAGCATTTGTGAATTTGGGATTGTTGGAGACTGTAAAATGTAGCATGATATTCCCCTAGTTTACTGAAAGGGAATATCCATCCACCTATCATCTAGGACAATGGTTACATGTGCTGTTCCTTGCTTTCCTTTTTTCAGACACATAAATATATAGATTGTTAGTCTGCCAAACACATGGATTCTGTTTCTTCTTTTGAAACGGGAGTGCGTTGTGTATCCTCCCATTTGTCTGAAACACCTGTGGAAGTAAGCCATTTAGAAGTGCAGTATAATAATTCAGACATGTGCACATCTGATAATGTAATAGAACGTAGAAAAAGATTTCATTGGAAGAAACATTATTTGATCAACAAGATTACTGATGGCTCAAAGTACTTGTTTCAGTTCCATGTGATCTTGTGGTTGTACGTTAACTTTCCCAGTTTTTATGGTCGCCTATGACTCCAAACCTTTTTTTTTCCCTTCAAATTACTATTTTTAATTTATTTTATTGGAGATTTTTTTTTTTTTACTTCTAATGTATGTCAATGTAATCCTGTCTTTGTTGGTCATTATAGCTGCTAAGTATTATTTTGGACAGACTATCATCTATAGTCCTCCCCTGTGGGGACCCACAGCATATTTGAAGACCCATCCCGAGGATCATAGTTCATTTTTCCTCTTTAAGGCTAGTGGCCAATAAATCATGTATGTGTGATCGCCCGCTGAATACAGTCATCACTTGGCTATGCTATTTCTGCCTGCAACCGTGTTTATCCAGCTGGCGATAAAGTGTTAGATCGGCTACACATGTGGTAAGTAGGAGACATGAAGGCCATTGGCTCACGAGGCTTGGTCTGGATAATAATACCTCTTTAATGACCCTCTTTAGGGGCAGATGGTGGTTCTGTCATACATTATAGCAGTAGAAAAGAGAACCCCAGTAAAGGAAGTTGGTTAATATGCTTGTTTTGTTTGCCTCGCATCTCAACTGCATTAACCCCTTCAAGACCGGGACGTACCTGGCACTTCCGGGTCAAAGGTCACCGGCAGACCGGGACTTACCAGGTACGTCATCGATGATACGTGATCCAGCGTCGCTTTGAACGCTGGGATCGCGAGAGGCGGCTGCTACCCACCGCTGGGTGTCCCCAGCGATTCGTAGCAGCCACTCCCCCTCAATTCCGTGCACGTGATCGCTTTGCAGCGAATCACGAGCACTGAATTTAAATATTTAAAAAAAAAAAAACTGCGGTCTTCAAGGAAGACCCAGTTTTCCAACGCCGGTCTGGAAGGGTTAAAAGGAAAATAGCCCCTTACTATTCACCCCCTTGACAAAGGTTTTTTTTTTTTTCTATTCCTACCATGTTTGCTCAACTATAGTTCCGGTTTGCCATATTTAGCACACCAATGCAAATTGCTTTTTTGGGTAGGACCATCATTTGAAACCATAATAATAATAAATACATATGAAGCAATATTAGAACTAATTAACTAATACCACTTGATCGGTGATTCCTAGAATATGACTATAAATATGTCATAAGCATAGCTGTAAAATCCTGTTAGCGGAAATGATTCTGCACTTCTGTAAGCAGTGTTTAAACATAAATATAATTGGCAAACTTGTTGGCACGCTGTTTGTTTGCACTTCACCTAACACTTTATTACACGTTTCCTGCGTAATCTGGTTTGTTCATCTACCTTAATTGCACTCAGTGCTTGTCAATGCATTACATAGCATGGGATCCAAGGTAATGCTTGTGATTTGGGTTCTGATCTCCAGTTGAATAATACATAAATGACCATATCAAAATACCGATTAAAGCTCTGTCTAAAGTTTTTAGTTTGCCATAAAAAATACTTATTTAAAATCTCGTCCCACGAGCTTCCAAAACTGAAAGAACAAATAGTAATATTTATCACTTGGGCAAGATAAATAAACCAGATTTCTACTGTGTCATACTAAAGCTTCTACACTTTTAACTAAATTTCATTTTTTAAAAAAATACATGATATTGAAATAATAAAGTTATGAAGGAATGGGATCATAAAAAGATAACATTATTTGGTTAATTGACTATTAATTCTGACAGTATAACTTGGTTCATTTTATAGTGAAGATCTAAGTGCATCTGGGATGGCTAAGTGGATTTCAGCCAATGTAATGCCTGTTGTACTAAATGATCGTTTCTACGATTCCATAGTGTATTTTATTACCCTATGGTAAACACTTCCTGTATTTTAACTTTTTTCTTTCTATTTTCGCCCAATAAATATGCACCAAATTTTATTCTAATTATAACTCTAAAGTTACATCTGCCCCGAAATAAGAGTGTGTTTTATTTGCAAAAAAATAAGCAGTGCAGTCATTGCCTTTAACCATGTAGCATAAGCAGGTGTAATACATGGGATGAATGCTAGAACAGCAGGGCGTGAGCTATACCTTGCATACCCTTTAAGAAAATAAACAGACATCAGACGCGTCAAGTTAAAGAGCACTTTGTAGCATTCTTGGAAAGATTATTTTTGAGTTTTTGCAGTTTTTTTTCTGTTTGTCTTTCTTATGAATTCAGGCAGATTGGGAAGTTGACTATTTAAAACAATTCTGTTATTGTACATTTCTCAGTCCTATATGTGGTTTGGTCATTGTATTTACCCTGTTCGTATTTGTTTCATTACGTACCCATTTGCTGCTATGCGGTCCATTATATTTTTGCATAATTTGCAGTAGGAGTTTGAAAGTTATAAAAAATATACTTTTAACAGTAAGCACGGTATATGCATATGTTGCTTTTTGAGAGACGAGTGTTGACGCAAGAAAATGCTGGGCTTTTTCTTACAAGGAACAACCCTGAAACGTGTCTAGATTAGTAGAATGAAAGGAGCCTGATTGACCCCCTCATAGACTTAACACTTCCAATGATTGTGTCATTTATTCCAGGAAAGTGGATTTCTCATCTCAAAGTCACTAAAGTTTCAAGCAAATTTCTTATATATACAGAAGGCAATTCCACTACGGTTATTTCTATGCTTCAACTTCACAACATTTGGAAACTCGGAGGTATCATTGAAGTCCCTGACAAATACTAAATCAACCCTTTTCTTCTATCCGGAAGCCTTGTGTTTAAATGTGAAAGTGTGGTAAATATTAACAATAGCCCATTTAGCTTGGTGGAAGAGCGCATTTATCTTACGGTTACATTGATTACACAAGCCATAAATATAAATCATCCCCTGTTCTTGGCCCTTGTCCTAGATGCACTTAATAAATACTGAGCTTATCTGGATTAGTGCCAGCGCTGTGAATGAATTCACACTTAGCCTCATTAGAGAGGTCTGTGTGTGGAGGGGGCTACAAATTTGCTTAACCCATTAACTGCTGAAGACTTGCAAAGATTTAGTTTCCTAAATCTCTATTTGTGCAATAACAGGAGCTGACACATTATGGTCACTGTCCTTTAAAGATTAAGGACACAAACATGCGAATTATGGTCTATGCATCTTTTTGATGCCTAACCCTCTGTTACATGGGTTCTCCTGTGTGCTTGTGACTGCTACTTTACAACTTGATAAAGACCTCATTGTGAGGTTGAAAAGTTGTTGTCCTTCTCCTTCAATAAATCTGCCTGAGTTGGAACCCTTGAGTGCCTGGAGCCTTTTTCTGTTTTGATCTACTGGGGAGCTGGCCCTTCCTGGCACAGTTAAGCCCCTGAGTTCCTGTGGTGTGTGCAGATTCCTCATTCTGGTGACTTGCTACTTTACATCATCACCATCATCATTGTCATCATCATTATTTATTTATTTATTTATAGCGCCATCATATTCCACAGCACTGCATGATGGAAATAACTTTTAGCATTGTGCAGGGTGCATGGTGGCTTTTTTCGAGCATTTTGACAGCCATTAGTCTCTAGAAATTTGTAAATCTGGAAGTCTGCAATAAAATAGACAGTCATTTCTATCTATTGTAGTCTGATCTGGCAACAAACTTTTAAATAACTATTTTAAAGGAGCAGTCATATTCATGTGTGATGTCAGTACTAAAACTGTCAAATGCGCAATCATATGTGTGTATGTAGTGTTACTCAATGGTGCTATAGTACCTTTTTGTAATACTATTACCACTATCACCATTGTGCCACATTCTTCTATCTCTTGCCAATGCAGTAAGGAGCACCCCCCCCATATCATTGGGGGGTAAAGGCTGAATAATATGTTTTAAAGGGGTAAATAAAAGATTTCTCACTTGTAAAACCATTATATGGAATGACTGGCATGTGCATATATACACAGGTAAGCTATGCTTAGCAAGAACTTGCAGAACAACACATGCCTGCCAAAGACAACCTAAGTGCACAGAGGCGTTGGAAAAACATATGTAAACTACAGAAAAATTACGGTCAGGGTGCAAGCCTCAGTTTATCAAGCATGAAGGTTAAAATGAAAACTGTGTATGCGTCCAGTGGCGTTTTGCAACCTATTAAAATGATTCCATATTTTTTATTTTTACCATTAATCTTTTTCGTAGTTGTGTGTTGTGTTCTCTTGATGTTTTTTTTTTTACATCCACTGTTCAAAAACAACGATTAAACTCCAAACAAAACAACCGGTTGGTAAATTCTGCTAATGCGTGAATGCATTTTCCCCTTTTCTTTCCGACTAAGGCCTATTTCCTGTTAAAATGACAGTCTTTAAACACATTGAAATGGCCCCATTTTCTAAAGAGTGAATGTTTCTCTGGATGTGGTTCGTGGAACGTAACACCTTCTGGAATTAGTTGCTTTGTGGTTTAAAAGTAATTGTGTTGTTTGGATGGGGACTCTATATAATGGGACACGATTTATTAAAAGAAGGGTGCTGAATAACCACATCCCAGCCATGTGCAACACATTTGTAAATATAGATTTTAAAGTGAATGTTTTCTGTCATCTGCAACATAAAAAAAGCTAACTTGTAAACCATGGAGTTTCGTGGGTTGCTTATATAAAACTTCATGTTTTGTTCTGTACTTGTATAGAAAAAGACAACTATAATATACAGTAGTATGTAATGTAAAGTATGTTATAATTAAGTTAAGTTTAATGTAACTTTTAGTGCTGTAAACATTACATTGATTATGGTTTTTTTTTTAAATAAGTTTCATTCATGGTAAAAGACCATACCCTGCAGTGCGCTGACTACTGTCACAAACATAGACTGAATGTGCAATCGATGTATATTCAACTACATAAATTAAATAGAGTGACTAATCGGAGTTCGAGCATTTAAGAAAATGATTTACCCGTAATTTTCATTACTTTTTCCTTCTCTTTTTTTTGTGCGGGTTTTCCTTAAGCCATAAACCAAGCTTCTATAAATAGCTTAATTTGCCAGGAAAAAAGTTTAATTGTGTAAAGTGTAAGGTTTACATACTATACATAAACTACAGAAACTGGGTGAAAACATGTGTTGTGACCTCAAAGTATTAAAGGGATTAAATGATGAATTCGATGGAGTCAAAAAGCTTCGTAGCAGATACCTGTTGAATAACTTGCTGTTTAACAATAGCTTTTACAAAGACCAAAGAGATAATGGGTTATTACTTTATTAATTGTGACCAAATACTCTGCATTAATCTATTGACAGACCTTCTACAACAGAGGATTGTAATTGGTTCATTCGTTACAAAGACATTCTTAGCTCATTCTTTCTGTTAATATTCCTCTTTTGTTGGTGAGTAATTCTGTATATACACTCTCTGCTCCTGAGCCCATCCCTTACAAAACAAATTGTGCTTTATGGAGGTCTCTTTGTGAGTTCTTGCCACCCCACACACCTGTTCTGTACTTTGCCAGCCATTGAAGACGGGCCCCTCCCTGCTCATTTTTTTGGAACTAAGCCTTACCCGTTCCTTATGCTTGTAGCTCATGGTGTTTGAGTGGAGTCACACTCTATAAAATGCTAACTGTACCAATAAAATGTTTATTAAAAACAAGTAAACTCCTCACATTCAGGAGTTTCTTTTTTTCTGTTTAATCACGTTCCATGCAGTTTAAAAATGTAAAAATTACCAGAAAAGATTAAAGGATCTCAATATGTATAGCTTGGAGGAGAGAGGAGAGACAGAAGTGTGATTGAAGCATTTAAATACTTAAAGGGATGTAATGAAGTTGTGGGGGGTATTTGAAAGAGGGTGGATGATTAATGGAACAGCCTCCCACCAGATGTGGTAGAGGCGAATGCAGTGAGGGCATTCAAACTTTCATGGGATGAGCATAAAGCTACCCTGAATCTAAGACAAGAACGAAATGGGCAGACTAGATGGGCTAAACAAAGCAAGAATTCCGCTCATGCCCAGAAAATACAATTAAAAAAAACATCAATCTAAGGCACAAATATAGGGGATTCCATCACATGATATGGCCATATATTGCTTAGCCGGCCACTACAGCACGATGCCTTAACTTTGGCTAGTCTTATTTAATTTTTCATGGCTATATTACTTACCAAGAAGCTGAATCAATGGGGGCTCCACTGCATTTTAACCTATATGAGAATAGCTATGAGAGGCAATTTAAATCCTTCTCTGTTAATGAGGCTAGACTAGATGGCCTGGCTGGTTCTTATCTGCTGTCAAACTCTGTTTCTTCAAACCGTAAACTTATTTTATGGATCGTTGGCACAAACACCTCATGGTTATGAGTAAGTGCCAAGTGAGGCTTGAAACGCGTTACGTGTGCACAGGTTTTGTTTGTGATTTGTTCCCCACGCTGATATTATATGGATTAATTTTTCCACAATAAATTTGATTGGGACAGAAACAAAACCAGAGTGCCTTTCTACCTTTTTAATTGCATATTCATAATATAACCTCAGACCTTGTTTGGTCCTTTCTGTTTTATTGCTAGGATAGCCTTATGTGTGCATTTTAAATCCCTTCACTGTATTAATCTTCCCTTCTGCTTGAAGGGAGTTCCACTTATTATCCACACTCTCAGTAGGATGAGTGACTACTGGGTTACTAACCTGCTACCCAGGTGATTCATTTACATTTAATTTACTGTTAATCTAATAGGAAACCTCCACGGCAGCACATTTATAGCTGTGAAAATGAATTTAACATTTTGGGAAGCACCAAGCCAAGTCAACATCTAACCAGGAGCAAATATATTCATTCTAGAAACGTTGTGAAAGGGTTACAACAAAGTCCAGCCAGTGCTTTTGTGCTATTTTCTGGCCCCAAAAGGATCCTTCATACTCTACATACTTATGCTTAAAAAAACAAACAAGAAATCTTTTTACAGTCTTGCATGGTTCACGTCTGCAAAATAGCGAATGGATAACCTATTTGTGTATTGGTGTACATGACTACAATGGCTTTTGTGTCTGCAGGTGTTCTTGCAATTTGCACTGTACTGAATGTATTCATATTTCCTCACCTGGAACTGAGCGACAATAAAAGCTGTTTGGGTTGAAAGATGCTGTGTCTGTTTGGAGACCTTACTGAACAAAAACGTAGCCTTAACTATACTCGGGGTGTATAAAGTGTAGTGTTTCCATTGTGTGCAGTGAATGAAACTGTAAGATGAACCTCTACTGTCCTTAACCACATAAAAAGTCCTGTTTATGATTCAAGAACTAAAACTCTATTTTGTATGTAGAGTTGTAATCTTGACTCCTGTTTGCATTTTAAATGGATAGCCTACTGTACTTAACCTCCTTATTAGTGGTGTAACAACCATGATCACAGGGGTCACGACTGCCACCGGGCCGTCCGCCCCTTTAAAGATGCTCTGTCTGCAGGCCAAGGCCCGCAGCTTACATCCCTGACCCTCAGTTGTAACGTGTCCCCGCTGCGTTCCTGCTTTCATTGGGCCGTTCCAAATTTGTTCACAAAGAGCTAATTTGACCTGGATCATGGCAGCCCAGGTCAGACTGGCCCTTTGTAAACCATTTTGGACTAGCGCGATACGTGACCCCCAGTAAAAGCGAGGTGGCTTGCACAGTGTGTGAGCGCCAGAGATGTAAGCTCTTGCAAGAAGAGAAGCTTTAAAGGGGTGGATTGAAAGAAAGCTGTGGGCGAGGAAAGGGTGTGTGAAAGATATGTATGTTAGAATGATAATGTATCCATATGTGTACAAATGAATTTATAAGTGTATGTGAGCATGCATCTGTATGTGTATTTGTGTAGGTGTATGTGTGAATGAACATCGATGTATACGTGTTTGAGTGGGCAAAAATGGCGCATACAGGCTGATTGGTTGCAAAGGTGGACCTGGCATGTTTTGTTTGGAGCAAAGATGACAGTGGCAAGCTGTTTGTGGGTTCAGACAAGCTGCTTGGGGCAAAGATGGCACTCACAATTGAAGGGGGACAAAGCGGGCCCTGTTGGAAATGTTGCACCGGGGCCCTGTGGTTTCTAGTTACACCCCTGATCCTCATCCGTGATGAATGCATACTAAAGGACTTAGTTCTTTAATGTGCATTCATTGCCTGCTCCCCTCAAAAAAAAAATACCTTCATATCCGCTGGAGACCACCCCTCCTCCCTGTCCCTGCTATTGTGCAAGTCTTGGCTGTCAATCACCAGCAGGAAACCTGCTCGTGTGAATGAATGGGAGCACTTTTTTCCCGTTCTTGGGAGAGGTGTTGCTAGCCTCCTAGAAATCTAACTGGAGCTGGCTGTGCACTGCACATTTCCTACGGGCCAAAGAACTGGAGGATGGGAGGACTGATGAATACTTCCATGCATTTGAATGTAAAAATAATGTAGGGTTTAAGCTAACATTGAGCTGCTATATGCCTTAAAGTGCACACGAGGGCTGGCGTGTACTGCAAAGAATGTTGCAAACATACTCTTGTGGTCAGACGTTATGATAGTCGTCGCTCAGTATTGCCTGAGGATGCTATGTGTGTCCAAGTTGGGCAGGTGTTTGAAGATAGCGTAGTTGAAGTAACAGATCAGAAAGATAACACATGGTGCCATACTGTTACCCTTTAGTATTGTACATCACTAATTGTTTTTTAATTTCATTAAATTTAATTTGGAGCTGGTCTTCCTCAGGTAATTAATGAGTTAGACACTTTCCAAAAGTACTGAAGCATATTGTTATGCACAATGTCTATTGGTTATAAATACCTGAAAACCTGTACTGATTGTGGCCGTAGAGGACAGGGTCAGATACCCTGCCAAAGTTAATTGCATATCACAACCTATAAAGATACATTTTTACTAAAACTTGCATATGTTTTCCTGTAGTTAGAATGTTTGGTTGACTGGTTTTGCTGCAATTTATGATTACCGCTGTCACCTCACAAAGCAAAGGTGATGTTTTAATATGGCGATGGCTGGAGTATATAAGTGTATGTATGTGTATATATATATATATATATTATATATATATATATTATATATATATATATAATCTTGATATGTGCCTGGGCTAATCAGCTGTACAACAATGAACAAACGCAATATGTTTTAACTAATAACACACATTATTGTATTGCTCTTTTTGAATACAAACATTCACAGTGTGGGTTGGCAAAAGTATGTAAGCCCCTAGGCTAATCACTTCAACAAAAGCTAATTGGCGTCATGAGTTAGCAAATTTGCACTCCAATCAATTAAATGGGATTGGGGGGGGTGTTTCAGAGGATTTACTTTGAAATAAAACAAACACTCAATTTGAATTTTTTAATTTTCAAAAAGCATTTGCTGATGTGAACCATGCGTCACGAAATGAAGTCTCAGAATAACTACAATGAATTATTGCTGATTTGTAGACAGCTGGAATACCATCACTGAGGGGACAATTAATTTTCAAGTTTATCAAGTTATTGTACAGGATAATGTCGGGATGGCTGTCCGCCAGCTGAAATTCATTTGTGTGATTTAGCAGGTAAAGAACGCTAAACATTGAAGTAAATCTACTGCAGAATGTATAGAAAATCCACCTTTTGGGGTGGCCCAGTTAGAGCCCAGATGTTAACCCATTAGAGATGCTGTGGAATGACCTCAAGAGATCCATGTACACCAGACATCCTAGGAATAATGGGAGCTAAAGCCGTTCTGTAAGGTAGAATGGACTGAAATTCCTCCTGAACGTTGTGCAGGTCTGATCTATGACATTGAGCAGTTATTAAATCCAAGGGTTAACTGACCTTTTCCACCAGCACTGTGAATATTTAATGAATGTGTCCAGTAAAGACACAAAAGATTATAATTGTATGTTATTATCTTAAGAACATTGTGTTTGTCTCTACTTGTGACTTAGATCAGATCATATTTTATTGACAATCAATGCAGAAAACTAAAGTTGTACTTTTTCTTGCAACTGCATGTTACGTGTATATAACTCATTCATAAACAAAAAGATTCCTACGTGCAGGCAACCACATTGACAAAGTGCATAAAGATCCTGAAATGTAGATAACCCCTCCCGATTGGAATAGATGAGAGTGCTGTGTATCCGTTTCCCTCTGTGATTTAGTCTTTACACCTGCACTGGTGGCTATCGCGCTTTCATCCCTTTCATATTACACCATTTGAACAGGCAAGAGCTGGCGTGATTCATCCGGGGACATAAACACAGTACGTGCCTTCCTCTACACCCAGGATGAGTCTGGCTTTGCAAAGCTTTTTGGAATGGCCGAGTTTAAGTGTGCTCTTCCTGAGTGTGCCCACACAACCTTGCCAGACTGAAATGCCACACGTATTCAATTGCAGTTAAGAGGAAGGCTGGCCTGCTTACTCATCGTGTTGGCATGTGCTCCGGGGCATTCGAACATCGCTAAAAGAAAAGCAGCTTTTTTTTTTTTTCTTCGACGGAGCAGGAAAAAGTAAGTAGTGTCAGAAAAGCTGACAAAAACAATAGCGTCAATTCGATTTTGAGTCAATTTTAAACCCAAACTTGAAAAGCAAGTTAATCCTAACTAGGACACAAGTAGGAGCTTTTTCTAGGTGACGATGATTGTTTTCTATCAGGGCTGGACAGATTTTTGTAAAAGTTAGAAGCCATGCAGATAAATCTGGAAGCAACCTTGATACTTTTTAGCAACCAGAAAGAGGTAAACTGACAGGGATCAGTATAAAACAGTATAAAGCTTTAGGAACCATTGCTACCTGTATTTGACAAGTACTGGCTTATTTATACCTTTTTTATTGTTGCCATTTGTTTCTTAGATTATTTATTTTGAAATGTATGTCGTAGCAGCTTTTGGTTTGAATTATAGCTGTCTGATTTACAAAAATACTAGTAATAACAATATAAAAAAAAGTTGTGTGTGAACGCCTTCTTAGGTTATGACACACATCCTATATCATATTAACAAAGTATCCTGTTCAGAAATATTATCTTAAGCAATTCATTCAATATTATTATTGGATGGCCTCCTTTTTAAAGCTGCATCAATGCAAAAAATAAATGCAAGGATTTATTAAAAAGAAAACCACTTATTTTATATGGTTTATAACCTTGGCTGATCTTTTACTTTCTGCTAATCAAAGAAAACATACAAATACATTGTCAACTATCAAACAAAATGGAATTAATACCTTAACACTATTTTGAGGATATTTGTATTATAATAAAAGATTAGTAGTATCTTTCACCTTAAATGAGGATCTACCCCAGAATGCATATGACCTTTGTCTCGTCAGTTGGCTGCTCATTTAACAGCTTTAACATGTTTGTAAACCTGTCTTACAACTGGTGTTTTGCAGCATATAGGCTGACATCGGCAGCCAAAATGTATAGGTATGGTTATGATCTATTCATCAGTCTATATCTCTCTATATCACATTCGCAGTTGCTAATGTGCCTTTGGTGTGGATGTGTCTCAACAACCAAGGGTTCAATTCCTGCAGCCAGGAAAGAATGCAGGACGATAGACATCAATTAGCAGTAAGGTGAACAAGGCATGATTCTAAATGACGATGAGAACAGAAGTGACTTAAAGGGAAAGTCCAATGGAAAAAATGACTATTTTCCTTCAGCATACAAACCAGTGCTGTATACAGTAATAAAGGACGGTGTTTACAGAAAACTGGTTTTATCTCCCTTTGTTCCAACAAACTTTGTTTATTGGCAGACCCGGAGGCTGTCATTGTCATTGAGCTTTTTCTTTAAGGTAATGTGCACCCTCAAGATTGTAAGCTTGCGAGCCGGGCTCTCTCCACCTAACATATCGGTTTGTCTTAGTCTGTCAATTCTCGTCTTGTCATACCCCTTGAATATATGTATTGTACGAAGCGCTGCGTACATTGTTGGCGCTATATAAATAAAATATAATAAATGAAATTCCTTTCGTCATAGAAATGTGTCGGTCAGTGGTGTTTGCATTATTTACTACAGGCAGTGTGATAAGTAGCTAGGGTATTTTTTAGTAGTTGACAAGATAACAACTAGAACTGCTTTAAAAGAGGAAGCATCACAATGTTTAAAAAAAAAATACATTTAATCTGATATTAATAATACAAAATTCAGTGGGTGTTCCCCTTTAATACAGGGGATTAATTTATATAATACTTTTATGACGATGGCAACAAACAAAATAAGCAACTATGCTGTGGTCATTGTATTTCATTTAAATGTTTTGTGTTTTCAGGGGTAATTTTTATTTTAAGCCTTCTAGTTTGTTTGGAAGGGTGTATGTCAAAACCCCATAAAAACCCCATAAAATCAGATAAGCTACATGCTGTTATAGAATCATTAGAAAACACTTATATGTAGACCACAAATAATCATTCTGTTTATTACGTGAATACAGGATCAGCGGTTAATTGGATCTTTGATAAACCACTTGATTACATTTTAATTGCTGGAGTCTGCGAAGGTTACTCTAATGCCGGGGAAATATATATTTGTTATGTTTTTTTTATTGCTGAAAGCAACAGAAAGGTTGATGGATCTGTTCAGCAGCTCACTTTCTTTGTATATTCCTGCCTTTTACGTGTGAAACCCACCTCATAGCTTTCCAATCCAATTTCCTGTACTTTTGCCCAGTTTATGCTATTCCGAAAGTTTTATCTTGAAGTCCCCCCCCCCCATTGTAAACAATTTGCAGGTGGCAACCCCCCCCCCTTTCAAAGCGGCGAGTGCAATTGTCAAATAGTTTACACTAGGGAACGCTGCGACACAATTTGTGTATGCACGGAAAGGCAATAGGAAATGACTGAGTGACAAGAGCGACCATTGTTTAAAACTGGAAATCTAAAGAGGAAATCCCAAGAATTCAGACATTTATGGAGCTGGATTTCCAGAAACAGAAAAAATGATGTATTTGAGACATTTGCAGAAATTATTGGGCATCTGTAGCCCTATCAACCTCTCCAGGGTTATATATTTGTCCGTCTACCCATCCAATATTTTTATTGGCCTTATTGTGTTTGAACGCAGAACAGGATTCAATAGTTTAAGCCAAGTTAGACTCTGTGCTGTCAACTTTTTTTTCCCTTTTAAACTACACTACAGGACCAGACTTACTTGTTGATGCTACGGAATCTGGTGCAAAAAATCATATATTTTTTTTTTGCGATAGGCAGGACAACCATAAAAGAAAGCAAGTGTGCCCGAGATAGATTTGCCTACCTGCATGTCGCAAATGTATCATAAGGATCTGTTTTATGTATGTTTCAAACGCTTGCCATGTTTCTTTAGTGGCAATGCTCGTTCCTTACTTACGCGTGGAATGTATTATCAATAAACTGCATTATCACGACGTCGGAAATGACCACATGCAGTATGCGTGACAGATTTCCCTTTTAGTATTTTTAGTAACCGTTTTTCAATATGCTCATTTTACAGCTTTAAAGAAAATCACTAGCGATTGTCCCTTTAATCATAAAATCAAATAGAACATGCGTGCATTTGATTTTCTTAAAGCTCTGTTTATTTAACTTCCCCTCCCTATATTTTATTATATGCCCTGTTTAGACTGGAAATTTGTTTTTGTACAAATTCGCCCGTTTAATCGCAAACATCTGTGTTGCATACGTACGGTATTTGATGTTTGTATATTTTATCTATTGTTTTAACAAATATAACGTTTTAAATATATACATTTCTCTTGTGTATAAAAAGCTTTTTTATTTGCTTGCGTATTGGTATCATGTATAAGTCCATTAAGGCATTTATAAACCATAAACCTATGTAATGGTGTTTTACGTATTAAAATGAGAACTATGTACGCCTTAGGACCATTGCTCTCTCTTTTTTTGTGAAATCTCCCTCCATTGTCAGGATGAGGGAGGAAAATAAGACTTCTTCAGATCAGGAAATTAATTAGTTTTGCGGATTTAGCTATCGTTTTTCTGTTGGACTCTGCATCATTTATAGAAATGATTCCTGTACTTTTAAACCAAATACTCCAGAACATATCTCATTAGAGCACATGCTATAGGTAGTTTTTATAAATAAATGTAACGGCCCCCGAAACTTTGTAGGTGGCTTTTGCCCTTTAATAAAAAACTTTTATTTAAGTTGAGTTTCGTTCTGCACAGGAACTAATAATCGATTCCCTTTTGTATCATTTGAGTCATGTTCTCCTTGTTATGTCATGTCAGAGCTGTAATAAAAATGTATATTAGTACATTACATTGTGTTTTTATCTATAGAACGCTAGCAGATTCCATAGCACCAATAATCGGGGAGATACACAACAAAAACACGGGTGCTTGTAAATGGTACATTTATGTTCTACGCATGTGCATAATGTTATGTCTATCACTCAAGGATAACGCATGACAACAGCTAAGTCCGAGAGACCTTTTTGTTGTTGCGTGTTCTACATGGACAGGCTCTGAAGTGTATTTAGCGTTCGCGGCCCCTTCTAGAGTTCAGTACTGTCCACAATCTGTGTGTGTTCCTGCTCCAGCTCATAAAGCCGGAGATATTGCTTGCAGTGTGTCATGTTTACTTTGGGAATGAATTACATTTAAGAAATGCAGCATCACGTGTCTGTCTGAGACTGCTGAGGGATACTTTGTAACACTCCGGCACTTTGTAGATGCGGAGGCCAGAGGCAGGGTCCTGGATGTGGAAACTCCACAACACAAGTAGCTGTAATACCAACAAGGGCCAACAAGGAGAAGACTAAATAGCTTTTCAATTCAAGGAACGGGTTAATATTACAGATCCAGATATCAAAAGACTTCAAACATCTCTATTAAAGATCTGTGAAAGGTGTCGACGTGAATCTGGCATCAGAACATCCTGACTACAAATGAAGGTCTAGGACACAGATTTTACAAAAGGTAGGAATACGGATGTGAGGTTTGGCTTGTTTCTCCTTTTTCGTTGTATTAAGTTTTGGAAAGAGCTTTATGAGTTAGCGTTCTAAAGCAGAGAATGTTAACGCCAGCAATTTGCAAAGATCTCTAACTTTTGTTTTCTATTCATCCTGTAACATCCCAAATCCGTTTCCACCATCATCCATCCGATAATCTCCATTGCAAGTAAAATCCCTGGTCTAGGCCGTGGCTAATGACAGGCACAAATAACCCAGAATAGTATATCTGACACATCTGAGCAGGACATGCTGTCCCCAAGGTGTCATCCGGATGCCATTCTGTCATATGAAAATAATCTCTCTCCAAAAAGAACACAGGATGTTGTCTATTAACCACTTTGTTTCATTTAGTATAATATACGTATGATTGCCTGTGGCTGGCTGCTTCTACGAAATTAGATTTTAGATCATCTGCTGTTTTTTGTTTGAGAAACCACAATTTAACACCCGATCCAGCTGTTGAAATTGTGGCAGTTGCACATAAGGAACTCAGAGGTGCAAAATAATGTAAATGAAAATATTTTATTGTTAATAGGGGAGCTCAAACCAAAAAAAGAGAGACTTGTGCCCTCCAACTGAAGTGTCCGTGCACCTTTTTAAGAAATAAATAAATGAAAATCTGTGAGTTTCACGGCTGCAAAGTACCGTAAGTAGGCTTAAAAGGGACACAGGAGAGTTGGGGCTTCAACGCCTTAACTAGGTATACAATATGGGAATCCCATCCCAAGAAGTTCCTGCTGCAAGAAGAGCTTGGCTGGCCCTGTGTAATGTATAGTGAGATTTCTTATGCCTCCACATACATTGAATTCTCTCAGCCAGGAGACAGATGATTGTGTTGCTCTCCACAATGAATAGTGGAGCCACAGATCTCTTTTGTGAATAAGCAAAATAGTGTCTGTGTGCAATTCCAATATACTGAGGTTCATCAATTACATGAAATTCACTATATTTAATAAAGAAGAACAAATTACCGCTACAGGAGAATTGCCACTGACTTCGCTATGAAGGGACAACCAAGAGCTTCTCTGGCAAGAAGAGCTTGGTTCTCTCCATATAATGCATATTTATCTCCATTGATTATAATATATAAGGCCAGCTCAGCCCTTCTTGTAGACGAGGATCATTATGTTTTTACTCTTCAGTATGTTTAATAAAGTTAATGAGGTCGAAACACAACTCTCCTTCCAATTTTACATTTTAGTGACTAAACATCAACAAAAATAGGAAAACCATGATGTGTTGCACTGCTACACAAGCCACATAAGCAAATAAACTTTGACAAAGTAGAGCTACCTGCTTACATGTGAAGCAAAGAAATAAAACTAAATGAATACATCCATAATAACACTAATAAGAACACATACGCTTATTTACACAGCAAAAAAGCTAAAACTATGTGCAATTCTATGTTTACCCCACAATTAAACAAAAAAAAAAGAAGATATTTTGTTACCGCAACAAATCGCCAATTTCAGCGGCAGATTGTGTTATTGTCGAGTGCCCCGAAATTAAACGTTGATCTTTTCACGTCTCTTGAAAGGCAGAACCAAAGGTAAAACGTAATGGAAGTGAATAACAGCAGCAGGGTAATAAAATATTTAGAACAGTTTTATTGCCGGCACAAAGCACTGATTTAAGGAATGTACAGAGGAACTGTGTTTTCACCAAATGCATCATTCTAATCCACAGAACAGATGCGCAGTGGAAGAAATGTCTCTGTATTCTTTTTTTGTGCGTGTGTTTTTTTTTTTTTATAAATACTAAAAAGTCTCATATCATTGTTAAGCCTGCTCGGTTTCTCGATATGATATTTGCTCTCTGACTTTGAAGAAAGTTCAAAGAAGAAAAGAAACTTTGAAATGAAATACCAGTATGTGACATTTTTGTGATTGTTTGGTCGCCAACGGAAAGGTCCTGAATTAAGCCTCGTGTGTGTATTTTTTTAACTTTACGAACACCGCTAATTGAAAGTGATTTTTTTTTTTTACGTTTGGGAAGCAAAACTGTAATGGTTTGATTTTGTGTTTATACAGTATATGTACTCCTATATGCTGAAGAAGGGGTCCTGATGACCATGCAACATCTGTGAATATGCTTTAACTCTTATCAACAATATATATATAGTGGACCTAGGACACAAGCTACGTACCATGTATATAGTGGCACTCTAGGGGCCCTCCAAAGCAATGCCTAGGAAGTATGGTATGGCGTATATATGGGGGGGATATTGCAATCCCCCCTATTTGTATTTTTACCATTATATTAGGTGATGGAATACTCTTCAATCAGGGATGAAGCATAACATTGAGTCAAGGATCAAACTGTGAAGCCTTGCTGCTCATGAAGATTCATGTTCTCTCCTAAGCAGGGATTGGTACGTGGAGCAGGTTAAATGGCTTAAATAGATATTTTAACTTGGGATGATGGGTTTTTTAAGAAATGTATTTTGTTTGCCCTGCTTTTTACAGTTTGGTTTGGCCTATATTGGGAAATAATAGAATTGTCTCCCCCTTGTTTTTACCATTCATTTAGATGATGAGATGAATGGTTTGCCTTAAACGAGGTATATATATGAATAGCATAATACAACTTAATAGGTTTCCCTATAAGATTGGCCCAGGCAGAAAAATGTGTTTTGGCCTCTGGCATTCAAAAGGTGAACACATTTGCAGACTATGTTCACATATGTGTGCTGTTGTGTTTTTTAGTTACACTTTATATCACCCAAGGAGTGTAGGCATAACAATAGGCATGTTTTCCAGGACAAACATCATTTTTCCATATTGTTGACCAGCCCGTATAAAATGCTGCCCTGCAGTGTGGAGGATATATAGAATAAGGGAACCAATTAGTCCGATATACATCCCCATTCAGCAGGGCAGCATTTTGTCTGGATTGGTCAGCAATATGTCAAAATTCTATGTGCCCTGGAAAACATGAGCGGCGTGGTCACCCTAAGTCGGGTGCTATTGAGAATTCTTATGGGTGGACAAACCAGTGTTAACCGGATAGGCATTGGGTGACTGTGCAGAAGGCTGTCTGGGACACTTGAGTGTTTGAAGTGAGCAGGAGATGAGTCAGAGCCTGGCTTGTGGAGTGTCAGTGAGGGGATGTGTGAGTGCGGTAGTTTGCTGTGTCAGCAAAGGAAGTTGCGCTATGACAATCACGTCCACTAAAACGCTCTTCTATGGTTCATGATTTTTTTTTGCTCTTTGTATCTTGTTGGTTATAAAATAACTAATTTTGGGGTATATATTGTATGGCTGTAAAATGTGTATATTTTTTACACTTTATAAGAAATATATTTTAGAGCTAATGGAGTAACATGTAAAATGTAAATAACCTTCCCAGCATTGTCAAATTACTACAGTAAGTTCAATTGAAATTTAGCCATACTGTATGTCTAACCCATTTAAAAAAATTACATTTAAAAGTTGGAGGAAAAAAAGACCCGCAAAACATACTCTGACACCTGATTGTTTTATAAAGTAAATTTTCTATTCACAAAAGCAATATGACATTAACTGAAGCAAGGCTTTTTGGTGATTTTTGGTTTTGTATACCAACATTTAAGGGGAACCATTAGCAGCATCTATACTTACACTGGAGATTTTGACTGCTAGGTGTCTATTATAATTATTATAATTATAATCTTCCTTTGGTAGCTTGATGAGAGAGAATTGACGGTGCTGTTCCACCCAGAGGACATCTTAAAATATGCCCAGATAAGCACTGTGTGTAGGGAGAAGTAAAGGAAACATCTCTACCATTTTTCTCCTTAATGATCCCTGTGACTTACAAGTTTATTGAAATAATAATAGAAATAGAGTCCTGTCATTCATCCAAAGCCCTCCCCTATGTATTACATCACAGAAGCCTACAGCCACTCCCACCTGCTGTTTTGTGCTCATGCCCGTGAAACGGCAAACCTCCACACACACTCATACACAGTGATGGGAGTGAGTTGTTTTGTGGGAAAAGTGTGATGGGAGTGAGGTTCCTTTAAACGGTCCTTTAAACGAGCCCCCCATTGAAATGTTTTCAAGGAGAAAATACAACAAAATAATATGTTAAAAAAATAAAGATGTATACCATACTAGTACTTAATATATGAATTTAGGATACTTAGGAAAAAGTGGAAGAGCTCCTTCAAGCACTACTTTGCTTTACGTTTGTGTGTAATTGTATATTGATCTCTTAGAAGCAGATTTCTGTTAGGATATCTTGTGGATTGGCTTCCAAAAGTGATTACTTGTTGTGGACGCAATTCAAGAATTTGCTGTGATCTGATTCCATAAGAATTTGAAATCGATATAAGTTGAGCTCTTGCATTTCTGACTCTTTTTTTTTTCTCGCTCCGTACGCTTGCTGCTGAGGTTATGCGAAGGCTGCTTTACTATTTTCTCTATCGCTTCCACAATGGATGATGCAGAGTGTAAAGTCGCAGGCGTTTATCCACACAGCAGTTTTTTTGGACTCTATATGTTAGGTGAAGGTAGGTGGGACATGCTGTTCATTTTGCTCTGTCCACATACCACAAAAAAAACAAAAAAATGTTATAATTGTTAAACTTTAATTAGAACCTGGAAACATATCCCCCCCACATGCCACTTTAGCTTTAAGATACCCTGGGCTTCTATTTTCGTAGCACTCAAGGAATTTAGCGAAAACAGCTTGCACAATAGGAGTTAAAAGCTGCTTTTTCTGGCTAACCCTGTTCTTTCGCAGTGATTGCCTTCAGTCACTCAGTAGAGGGGATCGCTCCTTATACTGATTTTGTAGGGTCAGTTTCGCTCCGCAGGGGCAGTGATAGGAGATTGTTGTGATTCCTGTTGCACCCAGTTGGCCCACAGTTGATCAGCTGTCAGTCAACAGCAACCCGCAATTCTGTGTATCTCACGCTATACAATAGTTGTCTGAAAATTCCAATGAAATCTTAACACTGAATTTGGCTGTTCGTTGAATCACAAAGAGCTCTTATTATGCATCCAGAAACACAATGTGCTGTTGGGGTTTTACAAGTTTATAATGTGCCATCGCTAGTTGCCGCTCACATTGGGGGGGTCACTACTTTAGACAGACATTCATCGTACCCACGATTTTAGTTTAGACTGTTAAAATATGTAGCGATTGGAATCTATCCAAAATATGTACGTTTAGGCGACTTTGGCATTAAAGGGGCAGAGACCTCCACTATAGAATAATGCATATTCAAGTGTTCTGTGTGTACCTTAATATGTGATCTTCTAAAAATGGGAAAAAATAAATACATTTAAAAAAATAAAAGCCATAACAGCAGAGCAGAGTCACTAATTAGTTGTTTCAGGTATCTAATGAATTCATAGGTGTGTAGCAACTTAAAGGAAAGCTTTTGCCTTAAAAGTTTGTTTATGGTATTCAACATATTTAAATTAAACGTCTTTAATATGCAAAAATATTAGAATTTTATGTACTGTCTCTATAGTGCATAAGATAACCTCTCAAAAATTCTTAGTGTGAATAGGTGAAGTGCTAATAGCGTTGCTGTGAATAAGTAATAAGCATGTGCTTTATTGCTTTTATACAGCCCTGCTCCTAATTTCCACCTTTAGGCTAGGTTTCCACTTGGGTTTTTATCCTGCGTTTTTTTTCTTGATGAAAAACGCCAGGAAAAACGCCAAGAAAACTGCCACTGCATTTTCCTGCGTTTTGGCGTTTTTTCTGGAGTTTTTTCTGGCGTTTTAGCCTTTCTGTGGAAATTGCTTTTTTTGACCTTAGGCAGTTTTTACAGCCTTTACAAGTTAGATGTTTCACCCAGCTAAAAGGGATTAGGATAAATGGCAAGTATTTGCCCTCTCCTGATGTCATTTACTTGGTAGAGTTCTACTTAAACGCCCCGGGGGACCCTTTTGTCTCTTCTCTGTGGTTTGTAAGGCATGCTTTATTCCAAATGTCTGCTCCTCTAAGAAGATTGGCCCCAAATGATGGTGCAAAATGTTTGCTGTTGCTTTTGGCGCGCAGGATCCAGTTGATGCGCCGGGTTTGTTTGTTTGTAATGGCATGTTTGTTCCA
>VKOC01027397.1:0-12830 GCA_009364415.1 Spea multiplicata
TAGATTGTAAGTTCCTGTGGGAACAGGGCCCCTCATTCCTCTTGTATCTGTATGTCAATTGTTGTATTGTACCTGTCATTATCTGTAACCTTTTCACCTTATACAGCTCTGCAGAATCTTTAGAAATAAAGAATAATAATAATAATAAATGGAAAGACAGAGGAAAGAGAGACAGAACAAAATCAGAGGAGAGTCAAAAAGAGCAAAATAGAAGATAAGTATGAGGTGTGATGACTAGATTTGATGGGCGTGAGGTATGATGGTTGGTTGTGATGGCTGGTATGGTTGACACTGACCGAAAAAAGCCAAAATCAAAAGAGGGCAAGAGAAGAACCCGAGCTGTGGAAAAGGTGACAGAGGTGTGAAGTGATTGGCGGAGAAGGTAGGGGGACATTCAGAGAGAATGAGAGCGAGTGAGTAAAAGTAAGAAATTATGAAAGTGAGAGTATGAGTAAGAGTGAGTGAGCATGAGAGTGAGCGTAAGGGTAAGTGTGAGCATGAACATACAAATAAAAATGATGATGATAATGAAGGGTGATTGGAGTTATGCTGTACCAGTCTCAATGTCGGGCTCAGCCGGTGCTGGAGCAAGACCTTATGTGCAGTGGCGTAACTACAGGGGGGCAGCAGTCACAACTGTGATGTACATCAACTGTGATGTATGTGTCACTTCAAAACAACACCACAATATGTGTTAAGCAACATCTCCTGAGCACAGTGATACCACCCATGTATAGGTTTGTCAAGTTTATTTGGGGCTAAAAGGCCACATTTTCTACATTTTCTGGATATCTACCCAGATATATATATTTTTTGTTCATGTCTCAAATGTAGCCATTTAACTCCAACAACCTGACAAACCCATGCATGTTGAAAAAAACACACAAAAACTGCAAACTTTAGATAGTGGTAAAATATGTTCACGGAAAGAGTTAAACTACCAGCATTTGAAATACCTTGGGTTGTCTAGTTTTCAAAAATATATGATTTTGGGTAAATTGGTCAGCTTCAAATATGTCCCAAATGACACAAAGTGGCATGATGGCCAGATGTCAAAATTCCAAATTGAAAATGCGCTCCACCCAAATGTGGCCTTTTAGCCCCCAAACAACCCAAGAAACCTAATCATGGATGGTTTCACTTTACTCATATCATTGTGGTGTTTGGCTGAGACAAATACCAAAACCTATAAATGAATACCTTTAGTACAGGGGCATCCAACGTGCCAAATGTGGCCCACCGGACTTCGAGGTGCAGCCCGCGTGAGTGACCAGGACCAGACTTCAAAGCGGTCACCCGGCTGCGAAGTTCAAAGCAGTCGTTGTGCGGCTTTGAACACGTGACGTTCGAGGGGCGGCCCACAGAACGTGTTCCTCATGGCAAGGAGAGGGTCATCACACCGGAGGAGAGCAGGATAAAGTGAAAAAAAATGTAAGTATTACCAATGGACATGATAAAAGTATAATTTCTGCTAGCTTTTGCTACTGTGGCTGCTTGTTCATGATAGGAGTGTCATTGCTATATTAAATATATATATGATTACTAACAGCAATCACACTCCTATCATGCACAGGCAGCCAGTACATGCTGGGTCCTGGGCATCATAGAAGTGTGATTGCTGTTAGCAATCACACTCCTATCATGGCAAGTCAGCGATTACATGCTGGAATCTGGGTATGCCTGGGCATGATAGGAGTGTAATTGATGTTAGTAATCATATATATTTAACAATTAGCAATGAAACTCCTATTATGCACAAGCAGCCAATACATGCACATAACCTACAGCCTCCCTGTGCCCGCCCCCCCTACTTACACATGCATGCTATCACATGTATCTTCATTCATCACAAACATTCATTACCTCATTCACGTATACTCATTCATAACCCTTCCCCACCCTTCCTAAGAACTGCAGCATCTTCGCGGTGCTGCTTGCTAGATGTAGCTGGGTAGGGGGTCTAGCTAATGGAAAAGGGGTGGGAGCAGTGGTGGGGTTAGCATAGACAATATGGAGCTATATAGTAAAACCTGCAGTCAATAAATATTTGTCAACTGATAAACCAAAAATGGGTAGTAACCTTAAATGTCTTTTAGCAAATGCGAGAAGCTTGGCAAACAAAATGGGTGCGCTAGAATTATTGGTACGTGATGAAAAGTACGATGGGATGATATGCATGACTACAAGGTTACTCACTTTTTAGAAAGGACAGAGTAAATGGAAAAGGGGGAGGAATTTGTTTATATGCAAACCCTACACTAAAGCCCAGTATTAAGGAAGTTGTGCATGATAACAGTTATAATGTGGAGACACTGGGTGTGGAGATTAGCCTACATAGTAAAAAGAGTTGCACACTAATTGTAGGAGTATGCTACAAGCCACCAAACATTAGTAATAAAGGGGAAGATCAGCTGCTATTTCAAATTGAAAAGGCTGCAAATAGGAATGAAGTTTTAATCATGGAATTTTAATTATCCAGATATAGATTGGAATATATTATATATAGTTCCAGTAAGGGCAGCAAGTTTCTGAACCTGCTTAATGACCAATTTATGTCACAATTAGTAGAGACCCCAACTAGAATGGATGCCTGTCTGGATCTGGTAATAACTAACAATGAGGAACTTATCTCAAACTTCAAAGTAAGAGAAGACTTGAGGAATAGTGACCATAACATGGTTTCATTTGAGATTAATTCCAAAAAACAAACTTTGACGGGCTAAGGTCAACTATGGAATGTATAGACTGGGATGGATTGTTCTTTGGGCTAAACACAGAGGACAAATGGAATACCTTTAAGCACACATCCCAATATATACCTATGGAAAATAAATACAAAAAAGGCAAATCAAAACCAATGTGGTTTACCAGGTAAGTAAAACAGGAAAAAGGAAATAAACAATTGTCATTTAAGCATCGAGGGATCAGTAGTATCATTTATGGCATACAAAGATGCCAACAAAGCCTGCAAAAAGGCGATTAAAATGGCTAAATTGGAAAATGAGAAACTAAATGCCAAGGAGAGCAAATCCAATCCCCCAAGAAATGTTTTATGTATGTAAATGGAAAAAGCTAAAGGTAGAGAATGTTGGTCCTTTGTTATCTGAAACCGGAAACTTGGTTAGTGAGAAACTTGGACAGAGAGAAATACTTTTTTACATCTTAAATATTCTTCTGTTTATATGAAGGAAGAACCATTGACGGAGCCCTTGCTGGTTAATTTTAAGGAACCATTACAGCAAACATGGGTTTGGCTGACGCAAGAAAACGTGCTCAAGCAATTAAATACTGACAAGGCCCCTGGACCGTATGGTATACACCCAAGGGTACTTAAGGAGCTAAGCCTAATTCTGGTCCAACCATTATTACTGATCTTTGGGATCTTTCAGTTCAAGAACATATCTTGTTCCATAATTCAATTAGTAGAAGTCAACATGGATTTGTGAAAGACAGGTCAAACCAACCTATTAGCATTCTATGAAGAAGTTAGTAAAATATGGATCTGGGTGTGTCTGTAGATGTGATTTATCTGGACTTTGCTAAGGCATTTGATACGGTTCCAAATAAAAGGGTACTCTACTAATTAACAGAAATAAGCTTAGGGGCAAATGTCTGTGTTTGGATTGGAAATTGGCTAAAAGAATGCAGAGAGTTGTTGTGAATGGATGTTTCTTAGACTGTACGCAGGTATTAAGAGGAGTGCCTCAGGGGCCTGCTAATGATCGCCCAAGATGCATTAAGAGCCATGTCACAGATTTTGCTGATGACACAAAATTAGGCGGGGTAATTCAAACTAATCTGGATGTTTCTTCTTTGCAAGAGGATTTAGACAGAGTTGGGGACTGGGCGTGCAAGTGGCAGACAAGGTTCAACATAGATTAATGCAAAGTTATGCATTATGGTAAAAACCACGTTTGCGCAATTTGGCACCAGATCCCCGAGTGGACTCCACTACGCGCCCATCTGGGGCTCTGCCATCCCACATAAAGCAATTTAGCTTGATTCTGAGGAAGTATTAGTTTGTTGGATTGCTGGAGAGCGTTCCACGTGGGTGAGCGGGACTATACCTGCTACTCTGCCCCGCACCGCTCATATTCCAGGATTGACCTTTTCCTGGTGGAGCACTATCACCTTGGTCAGGAAGAGGGTTGTGCTATCGGCACAGCTGAGGTCTCGGATCACTCCCCGGTGACTTTGCGTCTCCGAGCTTGTCTATTTAAGCCTACCGTTAATGACTCCCTAATGAGGAGGCAGTCCGGTGAACCGCCCCACAGTATGGGAAGCCCACACAAGCACCGTTAGGGGTCTCTTTATCAGTAAGGCATCATATCTTAAAAAGCTCCGGACTCAGGAAATCTCCGATTATACACAGCGATGGATGATCGTTCCATCAGCGCTCCTGTGATGAACACACTTACCTTGAACTGAATGATTTAAGGCCCCGCTTGTCCACACTGCTTAATCATGACATCCAGAGGACATTTCTACGCACCCGCTCTCTCTTTTATGAACACGGGAACAAAAGTGGGCGCCTCTTAGCTAGAGCGCTGCGGGCTAGTCAACAAACATTTTATATTGATAGAATTAAAACGCCTAAAGGTCTAGTTCCCTGCTCACCTGCAGATATCGCGGATTCCTTCTGTCATTATTACCGTTCTCTGTACAATCTTCCCTGTTCTTCCATGGGAACTAGCCGGAACACCCTCATTCAGGCCTATTTGGGCGAACATGTCAGTGGTAAACTGACTGCTGAACAGGCAGAAGCACTGGAGGGTGAGGTCGGGGTTGATGAAGTGTGGGCAGCAGTGAAGTCAAAGACGGCAGGGAAGGCTCCGAGGCCTGACGGTCTTCCTTTGCCATACTATCGTACCTTTTGGGAGCAGTTAAAGACTCCTTTTACAACACTCCTCAATACTATCCGGACGGGTGAGCTCTTGCACCCACATTCCCTGATGGCGACGATCACAGTCTTGCCCAAAGGACGACAAAGATCCGCTGTTGTGTCAAAGTTACCGGCCCATATCTCTTTTAAATGCTGATCTGAAGATATTCGCTAAAGTGCTGGCTGCTCGGCTACAGGGGGTGTTGGGTTCATTGATACATCCCGACCAGTCAGGGTTCATAGTGGGGAGGGAGGGGCATGACGGGACTTATAGAGCCCTCAATACCATACACTTATCCCAGACAACGAGCCAGAAAATATTTCTTCTATCAACGGACGCGGAGAAGGCGTTTGACAGGGTGGCCTGGGACTTTATGTTCCAGACCCTCCGGGTCATGGGTTTTGGTCGATCCTGGCTCCTCTGTATTCTGCCCAGTCAGCATGTATTCGCCTGAACGGAGCCCTCACGGCCTCCTTTCTCATTCGCAATGGCACCCATCAAGGATGCCCCCTGTCACCCCTTCTCTTTGCTATCTCACTGGAACCCTTTTTGCAAGCTGTAAGGTATAATGCCAGCATCCATGGTTTGACCTGCCCTGGTCGCAAACTTAAGGTGTCCACGTACGCAGATGACCTGCTCTTCTCGATTTCTCAGCCACTTCCGCACATACATGACGCTCCTTTTATGGCTCCCTCTCCCATTTCAAGATTAATGTAGACAAATCTGAGGTTTTGGATGTATCCTTGTCCGCTAAAGAGTACAGATGGTGTCAAGATCATATCAAGTACCTGGGAGTGTGGCTCCCGAGGGACCTCTCGTCAGTTTACAGGGTGAACTTCCCAAGGCTTTTACAACAACTGCAGGCCGACCTTGTATCATGGCACGGGCGTGTTAATGTGATAAAAATGAGTGTTCTTCCACGGGTTTTATATCTATCAAACCTTGCCAGTAACAGTCCCTAGATCCTTCTTTTTGGAACTACGCGCTCTAGTGGCTAGATATGTCTGGGGGGCAGCCACCCTAGGCTCAGCTACAACGTACTTACGCGTCCAAAGGATAGGGGAGGCCTCTCCCTACCTGACCTCTTTGGCTATTACTGTGCAACTCATTTGTTGCGCTTACTTGAGTGGAGGTTTAGCCCTGTTTCTAACATCTGGGTTGAAATGGAGCAGTCCGATACTCGGTTCCCCCTTTCTGGCTGCTGAGGGCTTAGGCCCGAGGTTCTCCAGTCCACCCTTAGCTCCAATCCCTTTGTGAGGGCCTCCTGAGAGGTTTGGCGAAGGAGACAAATTGGCGACGTTCTCTCCTCTTTTCTGTCGCCGCTAACCCCTATAGCTGGCAACCCGGATTTCACCCTGGGCCTGGAGAAGGGTTACCTTGCTTCCTTGGAGTTACCTCCTGATGCCACCATTCAACAGATGTGGGATGGTTCGGCCCCCTTGACTTTTGAGCGTGCAGTATCCATGGCTCGTGGTACCTTGCTGCAACACTTCCGGTACACCCATCGTTCTAGAGCCCTAACTCCTTTCGAACAGCTTGCGTGACGAGACTGCCTCCCCAAGGAGGGAATCTCTATCATCTACCGTCTGCTCCTCGAGAAGGACTCTCTGATACCTCCAGTGTTTATGGGAAGGTGGGAATCCGAGCTCGGAGAAATTCTCTGAGACCGACAGTAGGAGACGGTCTGCACCTTAGCACACCAGGAGACCGCTTATAAGTTAATGACGATGTGGTATAGAACTCCGGTAGCAATCAGCAGAATACAGCCGGGGAGTGATCCGACCTGCTGGAGGTGTGGAGTGGAGAGAGGTACCTACCTGCATATCTGGTGTGGTTGTGGTCGGCTACAATCCTATTGGGCTGGAGTATTCCGTTGCTTGGAGGAGGTTTCGGGGAGCCGTTCCGACTAATTCCCAGGAATGGGTCTCCTTCTTCATTCAGAGAAATCTTTGGGACAAATGAAACGGTCGGTCCTCCGTCATCTTCTCAACGCGGCTCGTAGTGTTATTCTGCTTTACTGGCGGTGTGCCGAGGTTCCTACTCTGTGGGTGTCCCGGGTGGAGGAGATACGGGGCTTCCAAGAATTTGTCCATCTAGCCTCAAACAGGATGGAGACATACACTTGGATATGGGCATGCTGGCTGTCATTCCAATCTTCCCCTATATTGGCTTCATTGTTTTGGCAGTAAATTCTTGTCTGGCAGCTTACAGTTCCCTATTTGCCCACACCTTGACACTCCCCCACTTCTCTCTTGCCCTCTTTCCAAATATCTTGCACCACTTCACTGAGCGCGGTTTTCTTTCCTTGTTCTCTTTTTCCTCTTCCCTGGCTCCCTCCTACCTTCCCTTGCCTCCCCCTTCTCCTCTCCCTCTGCTCCCCCCCTTTTTTCCCCCTCTTACATATATGTTCTCCTCCCTTCCCTTACGCGCGTTTTGTGTTTGTCTGTCCCTTTTCGTTGTCTCGCGACCTCCAGGGGCGTGCAGCAACTTCAATTTAGAGGTTAGTTGACATCAACTCACCACTCCGCTTTGCTTCATACTATCTGTTTATTGGTTCCGAAGAGAGGTGCAGTCATTGCAAGGTACCTCTGCACATATACCTCTTGTCCTTCAAATCCCTTTTTGATTAAGGGTTATTGTCTTCTTCGATAATGCTCATTTTATTCTATGTTCTTTCCCATTGTTTCAATGTTTATTGTACTCCATGACAAAAAATAATAAACGTTCATTTACCTAAAATACAACAGTGTAATCCAGTGAATAGAATAAATGGATATGTAGGTAATATAGAAACACTCACAAATGGAGATGGTAAAAAAAGATCTTCAGAATAATCAGTAAAAGTCAGATGCATCAGTATCAGTATCAGTCAGTGCTCAGTTACTGTGCTGAGCAGACGTGCTTTCTTTTGCTATCCCTCTTTACCCATCGTGTACCAGGCCTGGTTAGCCTGATTACGTTAACCTCCCATGTACCAGACCCGGCTATCCTGATTACCTTAACCTTTCGTGTACCAGACTTGGCTATCCTGATTACGTTAACCTCTTGTGTACCAGACACGGCTATCCTGATTACGTTTACCCGTCGTGTACCAGACCTGGCTGTCCTGTTTTACAGTGCTGACTCTCATCCGCACACCGGACTCTACCACTTTCATTGAGCGCTGTTGTACTTGTATGACAGTCGCTGACAGGTATACAGTCAACTGCCCAATACCTGAATGATTTTTTGTTTGTAAGTCTGGCAGATTCTTGAGCGTGTTTGGTTTTCTTACAAATAATGCATCAGATGGTAATTTTGGTGTCCCTTTGGTCCATAAAAAAAAGAGGGCCCAGGGACAACAATCGGTTATTTTAGGGACTGAGATCGACTCGGATGCCATGCTATGTCACCTCTCTAGCAACAAACCGGATGATCTTAAGTTGTTAGTCTCACAGATCAAGAACTAGAACATTCATTGCAATCTTTGTCGGGTAAATTGGATTATGTTTGCTGGATTATGCCAATGGGTCAGGTGTTTTGTAGATTTTTGGCTATTTCATCTCCAGGAATCAACGCAACACAGTATTTTATCTACATCACTCGGGCGACCTGGCAGTGTGGCACATCTTTTTACCTGAGTGTAATTATATGTGTGGATTTAAGAATTGGTGTCCAATGCTGGTTTGGAGCTTTGGACAGATGTGTCAGGCTCTGGGGTTTAAGGAAGCTTTGGAGAGTCTGGTTTCTAGAGCAGTGGCTGGAATTGTGCATAGGAACCAAGCAGGCAATATTACTGCTTCTTCCCCCTATGGTTGTGGGCTTACTGCATCAGTTATTGCTTTTAAATGTATGCATTCATACATGTTCACGTCTCAGGGCATTCTAATAATATTGCAGCTCACCAGCAGCTCGACTATTATGGCTTTTCAGTTTTACGCTGGAAATCCTTCTGGTGTGGAAGCTACGGTAGCCATGTTGTTATGGTTTGTAAATGGCACATCAACTCCATCCATAAAGAGAAGCCTTAGGCTTTTATTTTAAGTTCACAGAACGTGTCAGCCTCATCAGTTTGTTGTTAGGCAGGCTGTGAAGGGTTTTTGCAAGGGTTTAAGTCAATGGACTATAGAAGGGTTTTATAAAATGTTTGCTCTTCAGGATTTGAGGAAGCATTTTGTGGGCATTTCACATAGGGGAACTGGTTAGGTCGAACAGGTGGACAAAGTTAATCTGTAATTGGCTGAGATACCATATTTGCTCGGTTATAAGAAGAGTTTGTTTTTTTCCAGAGCAAATACTCTGAAAAATACCCCTCGTTTTATATTCAAGGTTGTCTTCTAATCAGACCTCAAATAGAGGTCTGACATTAAGACTAAGAACCAGCTCCCCCACAGCGATGCTGTAAGGCTTGAGGAGAGAGAGGAGTCCAGTATGCAGGAAGAATACGCCAGGTGGGATGCAAAAGGTACTGATAGCAGCAAAGTCCGTATACAGAGCCGGGGTCAGGTTCACAGGAGATCAGGAAAGCCGTTAAGTAGACCAGGGTCGGTACACAGGTGATCAGGAGAGCCGTTAAGTAGACCAGGGTCGGTACACAGGAGATCAGGAGAGCCGTTAGGTAGACCAGGGGCAGGACAATGGAAGGCAGCAACGTCAAAGGAATAGCCGGGATCATACACAGGAGTCAATACTCAATACTCAAGCGTGTTCCCCGGCGTCTCCACTCGGGGACGCATAAAGTTTGTTGGAGCCGCGCGCGCGCCTCTAGAGGCAGATACACCGGCTGCAGAGGAGAGAGGAGAAGCGTCGCGGGATCCAATACCCGCGGCTAACGGGTATTCAGGTGAGTGGCTACGTTGTGGTCCGGGTCCCGGACCCTGACAGCTGCAGGGGACCTGGATCCTCCCATCTGGTACAGATCCAGGAACAGATCCAGCAGTGATGGAAGAAACCAAGAGAGACCAATTTAACAGAACACCCACCCATAAAGCCTTCATTAGGGGCTCACTTTTTAGGATTGCAGCCAAAAATTAAGGCAAGCAAGCATCACTCACTGACAAGCTAGTTAAATTGGAGGCGCAACATAAAACTTCCTTGGATAAACACCCTTCATGATATAATTCAAGTGAGAGGGGAACTCAATTTACTATTCAGCAAGGAGGTACTACACGCTCTCAACCTCACCAGACTAAAGAAAAAGGCTAACATACCGACACATTATTGGCAAGATGACTAAGACAAGCGCAGAGAAAAGACAAAACTATAGATAATGACAAATGGTCCTGGGTAAAACCTGTTGACATAGCAGAGTAATTTGTTACACAGTATCAAAACCTTTATGATGGCAACAAAGCCCCTAGAAATTAACTGGGTTTGGAACATGTCCAACACTTCCTTGCCTCTGTGTCGATGTTGAAACATTTGAATGGTCAATTAGACTGAATCAACCGTTTACTGAGAGAGAACTTGTGGCGATGATCAAAACACTCAAAAATGCCAAAGCCCCTGGCCCAGATGGTCTATTGGGGGTCATACTACAAAAAATATATCCCTAATTAATGTGAACATTAAATTGTACTCCAAACTACTGGCAGTGCGTCTCCTCCCTAACACATCCTGATCAAGTGGGATTCATTCCCCAAAAATAAGCCCCTGACAATGTCAGCTTAAATGAGATGGCCAAACTAACAGACCAGCAAGGCATATTATTGGCCTTAGATTCTGAAAAAGCATTCGATAGAATAGATTGGAAATATATGTGGAAAGTACTGTAGACACTTGGCTTCAAGGGAAACTTCCTACAGGGGGTTCGGACTCTCTATAGCGATCCGTCGGCCTCAATTGCATTGAAGACGTGTGACTGATCGCAACTGATCCAAATTTGAAATAGAATGCCCGCTATCCACTCCCTTGTTTGCATTATGCCTTGAACCACTCACCGCAGCCATCAGAACACACCAGGATATTATGGGGATCAATGTGGGTGATCAGCAATATAAACTGGAACTCTTTGCTGATGATCTCCTGCTTACACTGACCAGACCCTTGATATCCCTCCCGAACCTATACCACACGCGCCATGATTTCTCCCAAATAAGAATTAACACCACTAATGACCCTGGCACATTATATCGATCGAACTACCCTGTCAAGAGCTTGTTTAACAGTCACCTTTTGTACGCATGTTTTGTACTCCTCTGTATCTGTTCATTATCTTTGAACGAACAGATAAACAGATAAAAAAGAATGGGGTACATCTGAATGACATGGGCCCAGACATATGGTGTTTAGGAGAAAAGGACAGGCTAGAGAGAGCTATGGCCAAATGGGAGAGGGCATTGTGGGCTCAAGGGGGTCAAACCCACTGCCCTTGGCCCCTGTCTTTGGGAAGGTAAACAGGGAGCAGGCCTGGGTCTGAGGCAATTTTGTAAATCAAAGTTTTTATTGGTTTTTATAATGACATAGAAACATGGAAAACAGTGGGGGGGGGAGAGAAGAACACAAAAGAGGACAACAAATGGACATAAAGGTACATTGCAAGACCCTGACGCAGGAGGGGAATCCACAATATAGCAGTGTCAAACATGTAAATCCCCCCATGAAGAGGTCTACCACCAATAATCAGCCTGTCAATACCAATTAGACCGATAGCGGGTGAGTGGGAAGATCTGACAAAAATCGGGACCAATAGAACGAAGTCAGTCGGTGCCACTCCTCCAGAGCTCGCACATCTTCCACACTTGTTACCCATTCCCTAAAGGAAGGCGGGGAGACTTCTCCCCGATGCGTGATTAGGCACCTATTGAATGAAGCTAAAGCTTTGATCCTCCTGATCAAAGCTTTAGCCTCATTCAGTAGGTGCCTAATCACCAATCTTTTATGGTCTGAGGCAATTTAGCTTAAAAGACAGACGAAATATGGTGGATGGAAGTTGGATATGTTTTTCAGATCGTTACTCAGAATATTATATTATGAGATTTATGATGTTTGGTTTACTAATACAACATGTCGCAGTCCTCAGTAAAGAGTCCTGCAGTCTTTATTATCTAAATGGATCTCTCATCGTATCATTGTTCCACTGGTAGACTGTACTAAAATCAAGCACAGGATGAGCATTTCCACAAGTGAGATTTCTTTTTTAGCAACTTAATTTATGGCTTCCATTTACAACAGTTCTGGTAATAGATTAAATGTAATGTTTTAAGAACGATTATACAAAGTGATGATGGACAATTCCCAGTAGACATAATTACAGTGGATGATTATTTATTGCATCCATCCCGACGGATCCATGACATCATGTAGTTTTATTAGTCGCCCGAGACTCATTAAAAAAAGAAGTTCCCAAACATTGCTTACAATATTATTAGACAAAACCTCTTCAGACATTTTCTCATAGGAATATATCTAGATACACTGAGATTGTGTCTCAAGAGATATGGTGATTTTAATTATGTCAAAAATATGTTCCATAATGATGTTTATACCAAGTCAAAGACATTAACACTTAGAAGTATATACATTCAAATCTTTTCTAGCTGGTATATACTTATATATTTATGTAGATAATAAGAGGCATAAGTACCCCAGGATCAACCAGAAAATAGCAAATTAAATTCCCTTTTAAAAAATCAGCAATGTTTTCCATGATGCCAAAGGCAGTTTCATAGCTTCATAATGCTTGACCTCTGCACTGAAATTATTTATGACAACAAATACACAAAGACAGGTGCTGGATTTTAAATGCTGCTGCATCTTAATAAACACCACAATGCATTTACAGTTTATTAAAAAATTTGAAGTTCTGGGAGAAGCCTAACTAATATAGCCGCAGATGCATGAGCTCTCCTCACAGCCATAAAGGAGAGATCTTACAAGCACAACTAACTACGCAAATCATACCCACCATATGTGGAAATAGAATCCTAAAAAAAAGAGGAAACGATACCAGAATATTCTGGGGGGTTT
>VKOC01027398.1:0-19606 GCA_009364415.1 Spea multiplicata
TCTGGTAGGAGATTAAAAAAAAAGGACTTTTCCGATTTCTCCCCGTTTTTCACCGAGTCAAAAATAAATAAGTCTTCAAAACCCTGAATCAAACAAAAAAGTAACTTTCATTCAGCCGACGGCGCGACAGCGACTGCAACGCTCCTCCTGATCAACGTCGCTACTCATTATTCACATCATTAAATAAAAAATATAAAAACAGAAATATTTTATTTAACAGAACCGGCGGTAAAATATACAGATTATCCACACGGAACACGGACACGGAACACGGACACGGAACACGTTAACGGCATGATTGGTCGCTCACGTGTTTACTACCCCCCCCCCGGACACTCAACGCCGTCACCCTCATGGATGTCAGCGGAAAAAAAAACAAAAAACAAACACAGAATACACCGGAAACGATTGGTTTTAAAACGCTGGGAATTGGCCATTTTGGGTCCATTTAGTGCTTCCTCGATAATCAGAAATAAAGTCAAGAATTGGGCAAATATAAAAAATACATAAAAAAAACCCCGCTACAAATAATCGCAGAACAGTCTCTGGCGCTCAGCGAGACCTAAAATCCCGATGGTGGCAACGGGCGATAAAACACTAAGGAGCGCGCCGGCTTCCCGTACGTTCCATGGTTTAACGTAAAATAACGGGGAGGAAAAAAACATGGAGGACAAAGTCCGAAGCCGCTGGATGGAGGATTCAACCCCAAAGCAGTGAAAGGAAATCCGGATCCGCAGGTCCAGGGAGCCCATGGTCGCGCAGGGTCTGGGTGGAAAACACGGCCTCAGCTGGCCACCATGGTCATGATGTTTGCCTGCGGACAGTAAAAGCGAGACAGTTGGCACGTTTTGGGCGAAGTTCCACCAAGCGGGTTTTATCGTTTGCCCCTGAATTACCTTCAGGAAAGAAGCGACCTGCTTCAGAGACATTCCCTCCAACGAAGCCAGATCCTCGACCTGCGCAGGAATAAACAACACGTTACAGGGAACCGTCTGCTCGGGGGGGCAAAGACACGAGTCCAGCGGGGGCCAAACATGTGGAAAAGCAGTATAGCCCAGACAGATCTCGATTGGCCGCCTGCCACGTTCTTCCTGTCCCGAGTCGCAGTTTGGATGATGAGAGGGTGGTAGATAAGTAGAGCAGGCTCCCAGCAGAGGTGGTAGAGGGTAATACAGTGAGGGGATAAACATGCATGGGATAGACATCCGGCTCCTGAATCTAAGACGAGACCAACGACTGATTAAGTTGAGTCTGTACAGCGGGAGAAAACGGGCGTCTGACGGGGCCGGATGGGTGCCGATCTGCCGAGGTTCTGGGTTGTGATTAATACTCCAGGTTACTACTTTTTAAACCGGAGCCGGCCCCCTGGACAGAGCCTCAGTAGCATTTAAAGCCCCCCCCCGCTCACGTTTGTAAAGGGCCCGTTGACCTCCCTCCAGCCCATGATAAGTTTGGCTTTCTTGTCTCCGATCTTCTGCAGCGACTTTAATTCTTTGACGGAGCCGCAGTTCAGGAGGTGGAGGATTTTCTGCCGGCCGCTCTGCAGGAGATCGGTCCGGATGTTCACTTCCCAGCCGGGTTCGTTTTCGCGACCTTCGCACGCGGACTGCGGGGGGGGGCAACACAGACATCATCGTTACATCAGGGGTCAAACGCTCAAAAGCATAAATTCTAACCCAGAACCAGAGACAGACGGGCGGCCGCAGCTGCCGGCCATCCTCCGGGACCCCCTTACCCGAGTCTTCTTCTCAAACACCGGGAGACCCTCTTCCAGAATGGAGTTCTTCTGCTGGTTGTTTTCTGCGAAACAGGACAGAAGATATGATGTCATCGCCAACATCTCGATATAATATACCCCAAATTATCACCCCATGGACGGGGGGGCAACCGGATACAAGGGTGACGCAATTTTACAGCCACTCCTGGTCACGAAAGGGACATCGACCATCGGTCTGCATCCCAAAGGCCATAAAGGTGACCCCTACCCGGGTCAAAGTGCTGCCTCTCTGAGGACAAGTCTCCGGGATTTGCCCCTCGATGCTCACCCTGCAGGGGCAGGACGCGGACCACCTTTTTGGACTTGGCGGTCGAGGTGACCCGTTTTCTCCCTCTCAGGGGCGCCCGGAAGGTGCTCTCGTTCACGCTGGAGTCCGACAAACCCGAGTCCGAGGTGTTTGACTTCTCCAGACGAGCCTCAGCAGCCAAAGCCTTCTGCTCCAGTTCCTTCTGCTTCTCCTTCAGCCTCTGGTGGGCGAGAGCCGAGTGAGAAACCTCCCCGCCGCGCGTCCCCCCCCCCATACCGGGGGCTCCTCTCCACCTCACCTCTATCTCCACCTGGCTTTCCTCCCATTTCTTCAGTAGGGCCATGCGCTCTCGCTTGGGGGTGCTCAGCAGCTGCGTCTCCTTCATGCCCTTCTCCGTCAGGATCTTGTCCAGTTTCAGAAGCCTTTCCACCACGGCCGGGTTCAGGGAGGCCAAGTTCAGTTTGCGCCTGAAGCGAGAAAGATGGCGCTAGAGGGGTATGGGCAGGTGGGTCGAATTATTTAGCCATATATATATGCCCCTGCTTGGCTTCAGGTAGCCCCGTGGGGCGTCATGAACGGACTCACTTGACTCGGTTGTCCTCAGGGTTGGGGGAATCATCTCCTCCTTCAGTTTTGGATTTTTTTAGCTGACGAGAGGACGACGTGGATTCAGCATCTTCCCGAAGTCTCTTCGCCGGAGGCTGAGCTGTAACAGAGAAACCGCGGCCGTTACGCTGCCCTCATTTATCACCCTCCCTGGGGCAAGTCTGGTTTCACCGCGGGTTAACCTGCCTGACCTATCGTTGGTTTCCCCCTAAAAAGCTGGTCGCACTTTATGTCTGAACAGCTGGACCTAGACTCTTTTCCCTCATAAGATCAAGATTACCGAGAATGCAAGATAAGTGGAACAGCCTCCCAGCAGAGGTGGTAGAGGGCAATACAGTGAGGGTATTAAACATGCGCGGGATAGACATACGGCTCCTGAATCCAAGACGAGACCAACGACTGATTAAGGTTTGAGTCTTTACAGCAGGTAGACTAGACGAGGGCCGGATGGGGCCGATCTGCTGGCAGGTTCTGGGCTTCTATTAGTTAAAGTCGGCTTCTAATACATAAAAGACATAGAAAAACGAAGAAAAAGAGCAGATTTAATAACGGTGATACCTTTGTTGGCTAACTGAAGTATATTAGATTGCAAGCCTTTCAGACGACTTGGGTGTCTTTGTCAGGCCTGACGTTGAAACCTGGATAGCCCCAAAGGCTTGCAGTCTAGCCCTCCGACCCAAATAAATCCGAATAATAAATATAAATAATAATAATAAATAAATAATAAATATAACAATACGGTATTATAACAATAATAATCTATAATAATCATGATGTCACACATATATATATATATACGGTATATACATGTTGGGGGCCCCCGTTTATTGTCTGGGTCCGGAACCTGTATAATGATATATTTTAGGGTGAGGATTAAGTACCCGCCGGGGTAAATCCGCAGCATCGTTACCCGTCGTGTTACACAAAATAATACATTTTACTGAAACCACCTTAAATGCGGTGAATGTATCATTAAAATCTATATAAATCTATATAAAAGACCCCCAAAATTCTGCAATTCCGTGTAATAATCGCAAAAATTGGCAAAAACCCGTTCTGCGCAAAATTTACCCCCCCCCCTCAAATAAAATGCCCCTTTCATAACCTGTTGAACTTTTAACTGTTTGGCTCCCAGAGATGTTTGATGTTTGTGAAATACCCAATAGAATTTTTAGTTTTCTTGGCAGGAGGCTGACGAGGCTTTAACGTCTTTGGCAACTTGGTACTGGACCAGGGGCAGATCGGCCCCATTCGGCCCCCGTCTAGTCTGCCCGTTTCTCCTGCTATAAAGACTCAGACCTTAATCAGTCGTCTTAGATTCAGGAGCCGTATGCCCATCCCATGCATGCTTAAATCCTCTCACTGTATTACCCTCTACCACCTCTGCTGGGAGGCTGTCCCACTTATCCACCACCCTCTCAGTAAAGTAAAACTTCCTAAAGTTCCCTTTCTAAATGCTTTTCCGTAGCAGACTTCGCCGTGGGTAACAGGATCGTTATCCGATCTTCTCAGGTAGCGGGTATTGAAAGTATCCCGGAGTCTCGGCGCAGATCTTTATTCCCTTCTCTTTGCATAATTAATTATATTATTGGGGGGGGGCGAGGGGCACCGCGATCCGCGCCGTATCCGACTCCGTCACCTTCCGGGACTTCGATCCAACGCCTCCCGGGGAGATGCACGCCGGGTACATAAAGGGTTAATGGCCGTTCCCGATCCGCGATGGCCCCCCCCCCCCCGGAGAGACACGCCACTCGTTGCCACCTTTCGCCCCCCTTGCCGTGAAATCCAAAGGAGCATCCGGACTATAGTTACCCTTCAGTTTAGAAAGAGGTCTTATCGCCGTAGCAACCATTACAATGATCCAATCAGAAAGCTGCAACAGAATCCCCTTTTTTTTTAATCACTTGGTGGATAATGCCCTTACTCTCATTATTTGAGGTTGAGTTCACCCTCAATGAGTGGAGCTTGCACTTTTGCCCAAAGTTGTGTAAAGTTTCCTTTAATTGGGGTCACGCTGGGTGGGCTTCGCCGTTTTTCATCCGCCTCGTCTTGCGCTGATGTAAATATTTGGGATTTTTCCGCGGGTCGGGAGATTCGTGGACTTCCTCTAATACCCCCGTGATCCGGAGAGCCCCAACGGGGACCAAAAGACCCCCCAAGAGCGTTTAATACGGGGATTAGCGCTCTAATATCCTGGTCACATGGGCCGGTTTTGGGGTTCTCGGTGGGGTCCCGAGGCCGCACTGGGTGTGTAACCAGCCCCGGGGCGGAATAACCTTTGTTGCAGACACCGGGGTACAGAGTTCAGGGATCCAATTGATTCTGCCTACTCAGCGACCAGGAAAAGTACCCATTAATAACCCTTTCACCGCCAGACCCCGAGATATCGTTTATCAGCATCTTTCCTGCCGACCCCCAGGACTCCGTTTTAAACGCAGAATGATATTTTTTTCCCAGATTTCCGTCTCGATTAGAAGCGCTTTTTTCTTCTCTTTCTAAAGAAAATATTAAGTGATACTTTTGTTTCTTTAAAACGGAAACATTGTAACAAAGTTGGTTTAACCCCTGAGTGCACCGGAGCGGCAAAGAACAATTTCTGTGTTTATTGCTTAAAAAGTGGGTTATTTTAGCCAAAAGCTTTTGGCGCACGCTCTGAGCATTTAGTGCTCTGGGTGTTATTTGCGGGTAAGTGGCCCTGACGGACGGGTTGCTGGGGTTGACGGCATGTTACGGCGGGGCTTGGATTTGCAGAATGTGTCAAGTTATCCAAAAGTGGTCGTCGGCAAAGTTTGAAGTCGTCGGGCTGGGGGCGAGCTGCGCGCTGGGAAGGCCTCAGACGCGGGTGGACTAAACGCAGCGGCTTCGTTAACCCCGTGCGCATTCAAAGCGCATGAGCTGTCGCCTGCTCCAGGAAGCCTCTGCTAATCTCTGCATAAGGTGATTTTTTAACCCCGGCTGTGCTGGAGAAGCAGGCGGCGGGTTTTTCCGGCAGATATAATGCTGTTAACCCTTGCATTTCCAGGTGTAGGTAGACGTGTGGGCGTCCACTCGGGGCGGCCAGCGGAACAGATTGACGGATAGGGGGGGGGGGGTCAGTTTCCTTTTCCAGAACCCTTGCATTTATATTCAGATTTGCTCTTTTAACCCTTTCATGGTGGCAGAGGCATCCCCTGCGTACGACAAACAAGAGCCAGCGATGAACTGTTGGCCGGGTTCTGGGTTTGCTTAACTGCATGCATTGCTGTGTGCGGATCCCCGCTCCAGCACCCAAGAGGTTAATCCGCGCCCGTCTCCATAGTGTCGTTGGTAACATCAAAGGAACCAATGAGTGACCCAGATCACTAATTAGAAAATGAATGAAAGCGCGTCCTTTTGCCGATTATATGTATATTTTAATGTTTTTTTATAAGCTGACCCGGTTTCTGGTTCTGGGCCGAGCCGGCAGCCGTCTGTCGAGTCCAGGAAGGAAAGGTTTAAATTCCGAGCCGCGTGTAAAATACTTTGTGTTCAGGAAGAGGTGCGGTTTGGTGGTTAAAGCAGAGTCTTGTGACTGCTCGGCTCTGCATTTAAAGAAGTTAAACCGGCCTCGGGCTCGAGGGCCACCCGGGGGCCCCGCCGCCCACTTCTTTACCTTGTAGGCGGTTGGGTTCCGATCGGGGGGGGGCGGAGAACGGGCCGGCGGTGAATATTGGGTGTAAATGTGGGTGCAGGAATGAGAAATGTTGTTTTGGGGATACTTCACCCCAGTAGTAGAAGAACAGATTCCTCTCACCTTCTAGGAAAGTCATTGATCTGCTCGGGGCCGATAAACCGGAATGTCCGGGGCCTTCTTTGGGGGTAGGTTACAGAGGGGGTCCTTCTCTTGGGGGTAGGTTACAGAGGGAGTCCTTCTCTTGGGGGTAGGTTACAGAGGGAGTCCTTCTTGGGGGTAGGTTACAGAGGAGTCTTCTCTTGGGGTAGGTTACAGAGGGAGTCTTCTCTTGGGGTAGGTTCTAGAGGGAGTCTCTTTGGGTAGCTTCAGAGGGGCCTTCTTCTTGGGGTAGGTTACAGAGAGGGTCCTTCTCTTGGGGTAGGTTACAGAGAGGGTCCTTCTCTTGGGGGTAGGTTACAGAGAGGGTCCTTCTCTCGGGGATAGGACTAGTTCTTGTAGCGAAGGTCTCTAAGCTGATGGTGGGTTGCAGGCGACCGGCTGTGACGGACATCCCTTGGCCACCGGTAGACTTCAGACAATGTATCCGTTTTCTTTATCCTTGTTCTTGAGTTTCTTTTGCTCGGTGTCTCTTGCCCCACGCCGTCCGTCTCCCAGTGGACACGGAACGTAGGTCGTTCTTCCCAATCTCTTACGAGGAGCCGTAGCCCCGCTTACTAATCATCTTTTTCCATTGATCTCCACGACCATGGAAGGTCCTTCAAGCACCCTCCACGGATTTGTAACCTATCTGAATTCAGGACATTCTTCTCCTTCCGTCCCCTTAATATGAAGACATTTTTAAGTGAAGCGACGACCATATTTGGGGGGAAAAAATATTATGTCCCCTCCCCCAATAAATATATATTTCGTTTAATTTGTATTTTAGATAAAGTGTCAAACCTTTGAATAAGGTGGAGACGCGTTTCGCTCCCACCGTGTCGCCCGAATGGTTAAATACTTGTTGCATATGGCGCATCTTGTCTCCTGTAAGGCGCGTGGAATAACCTTCACTCGCATCGGACACAATGGGAGTCTTTTTATTTCTCTATAATGAACAGTCTCCGTTTTGATGTACTTTGCTCAAGTTAGCGACCCCCTAGCAACCAAGTAACCTTTATCATACACATTGCTCGACATGGCGTGAACGATTGATAAGACGCAGGTTAGTCCTGGAAGGACATTTATTTCCGTTGCGTGAAAATCTAAGTTATATCACGGGCAAAAACAACTTTTTTTTTTTCCCCCCGTGTGAAAGCTGACTTGTTTTTACTTTAAGGAGAGGGTGGCATGGAAGTAGAACAGCCTCCCAGCCGAGGTGGTAGAGGGTAATACAGTGAGGGAATATAAACACGCATGGGATAGACATACGGCTCCTGAATCTAAGACGAGACCAACGGGCGACTGCACGGGGGCCAGATGGGGGCAATCAATTCTATGCCTTATATAAGGGGGCTCAGTTATTGGCCTCGGGGGCTGGCAACAGTCAGGCCTGGAAACAAGCCTTGTTTGCCGCTAGGCGCAGACTTTATTGCCCCCCCCCCCGAGTCCCTTTGATTTCCCCAATCTTTGTACAAAGAGGTTTGAGCTCCACGGGTCGCAGCGTGCGGCCTGAAACGCTTCTCGATGGGTTCATGGCGTTACGCAAGGGGTTAAACTCACACCGGTTTTAGTAGACATTTTCGGACTTGCCATCAGTTCCCCAACCAGTCGGTGCTGCGCTCGCTTCCGCCTGCGTCTCTTCACGAGCCAAATGCAAGGAGTGGCGTTTCTTAATGACTAATAAAAACCCCGCTAATGACTCTCCCGGGCTTGGAACAGGTCGGCGGCTTCTGGTCCTGTTTGCTCTCGTGGGGTATTGGGGGATTTTGGAGATTGAAGTGATGGGTAGTGGGACTTCCCTGCCTTGTATATTCTGTAGACCCTCTCCGATGTGTCACGTGACGTTATAAGGGTAACGGAACCCAAAAACCAATGAAGTCGCTTCATTAATAGCTCGAAGACTTATTCACCGAGACTAAGCCGCCGACCATACAAAAGGTTCCTCGTCTTTACTCGTCTTTTACCACGGGCTGAATCAAGGAGGACATGTGATTTAGGAAGCTTCCCTCTTTTAATAGTCTTTTCAGGAGTATTCTATAGAACTTCCAATCTCGTAGAAGAAAGTAACGAGGGTTCTTCAGCGATCCTTCAAGCCGAGCATCAACCTGGACCACCCTGAAGACACTCATAGTTCCTCAAGCGCTACATCTTGCCGTGCTTGCTCTCACTTATAACTCACCTTAAACTCTACTCTTAGTGAATAGACCACAAAATACATGGCTTTGGATCTCAGAAGCCACCCTTGGAATGTTGGTTACTTTGAGGAGCCACCTAAACGATTCAGGGTCTACCACGCTTCCCCCGCTCTTCGGATGAACTAGAAATCCCCATATCTCCTCTAAACCCCCAAACTATAAATGTTCCTCAACCCCCCCCCCCCATTCCATCCCCCACGGGCCTCACGAGGATCATGGGAATAGTAGTTCAAGGGCTGGTGACCCAGGAGCTTTCAGCATCTCCCATAACTTCTGTTCTCCGATAATTTATTAAACTAAACTAATGAGCTTCTATACTATTTTACGTGACAAAAGGCACGTGATGACATCATCATACCACCTTCAAGGTATTTGTCTCTGCTTTTGTATTTTTACTTGTTTTTGTCGCTTTGTACAAAAACGGAATGTTTTCCACGGGCAGAGGCCGTTCTATTCAACACCGGCCAGCGGTGCCCTATCTGTAAAGGGGGTCCTGGGTCAGCGTCCCGGCTCCCTCCCCAGCAGAGCATTTCAACGTTCAACGTTTACAAAGCATTTGTCACTCAGCAGCCGAATGAACGCAAAACGGTCCGGAAAGACGCGTGACACACTGACTCCATCACTCCCAGCCACGCAGAGGATAACCCCGTCCCCGCCGCCTTCTGCTCCAGCCTAATACCCCCCCAAACCGCTGAATTGAGTGCATTCAGCCCCGGCGCTGCGTGCGACCCATTCCTGGAGTCCTCCGTGCGAATGAATGTGACATTGAACGTGTTTATGAATCCTCCCTGTTTATTCTTTCGCATGCGCGCAGACAGTTAAAGTGACCTTGTCACCCAAACGCTGCTTACATTAGCGATGCGGAGCAGAGGTAAAACTACAACTCCCAGGATCCTTGGCCAACTTCTGAGTCGCACACATTGACTTTTCAAAAACCCCTTCCACAATTTTTTTTTAAATACCTTAGAGGCTACCACTTCAGCTGGGGACTCAAATCCCTGACTCCACTACTCCATTAGCTAGGCAAGCCCTTTATTGTATGTAGATACCGTAACTGGTCATCGGATCATCAGATAATTCTTACAATCATTTTTATTTTTGGGGGTCGGTTCTTGCCTTTTTGCCCAGACATAGGGCAGATTCTTTTGGCTTCAGTTTTATTATACTAAAAAAAACCCTTTATTTTTTTTGTCCTATTTTTTGTCCTTTTGTGAAAGCCGGTGACCTTGGAGGATGACCTTTCCAAAGCCGCCTCCTTTTTACAATGGGGAGTCACAAGGCTTCCATCTTTCACACTTGTGGCACTTTAAAGGCCGTCGAATTTTTTATGCGTGTGTTCGGACTCCTCACAGGGCCGTCCGACGGGCCGTTTCGGCGGCTGACGCCGGCTACGGATCGTATTAAACCCTCTCTGCAGCTGGGCGCTCCTCGGCGCGCTCCTGATATCGTTTTATCTTCGGCTTTATCACCGGGCGTTAAATCTGCACGGTTTAGATCTTTAGGGGATCAGATTTATTTATAAAATTAAAAAAAAAATTTTAAAAAAAACTTTTTACCGGCCCCCCCTCTTATAAGAATATTATTGTTTTTTTAGCACTGTCATATTCTGTAGTGAAACCGCATTTCAAAAAGGAATCTTTTACTTTAGAGGTTGTTAAATGGACCAGCCTCCCAGCAGAAGTGGTAGAGGGTAATACAGTGAGGGTATTAAACATGCATGGGATAGACAGACGGCTCCTGAATCTAAGACGAGACCAACGACTGATTAAGGTTTGAACCTTACAGCAGGAGAAACGGAGGACTAGACGGGGGCCGAATGGGGGCCGATCTGCTGGCAGGTTCTAAGCTTCTATGGTTTTAAAGGGGTCTGGAGCTAAGTGATTGTAAGCTCTGGGGTCTAGAAATTCAGAGCAGCACATAGGCATCTGTCCCTGGGAAAGTACAAAGATAAATCATTAAAAGAACCACAAATCCTCTTTCACGGGGAGGAAAAAAAAAGAGAGAAAAAAAATAAAAGCGACGCAGCAATTAAGTCAATTTATATGTAAATGGCGGCTCCGTTCCTGCGATAAAACGCTAAACCCATTCCTATTGTTGTGGAGACAATGCGAGGAAAGACAGTCAGAGGCTTCTCTCCGGGGGCTTTCGGGGGTCTCTGTAATCTTATCGCGTTGAGTACGCGGGGAGGACAAAGGATGACGTTTCACAGGGGGGGAATTCTTTTCTTTTTGATTTCTTTCTTTCTTAAAGGGGGAGGCAAGACCAAGTTGGCTACAATGTCACTGCCAGTGGAACTCGCCCTTTAACCCTTGACCCCCATAATTCAAAAAGGGGTTACGATGCCTGATGAGGATCCCTGCCTTGGGAGAAAGAGACCGCCGTTACCCTTTCAGTGCCAGGGAGAATTCAATTTTTTCTTGCGTAACGGATTTAATTGAGCAATTTTCCCCCCAAAAAGCGTTTTACTTAATAATTTACTAAACGCCGCTCTGAGGCTATAGCGGGGAGGAATAACTCGTATGTCTACAAACATTTTATTGCCCATGAACTGAGTAGGACAGGTAGATGCTGTGATGTCATTGCCGTACCTGGCTGACGTCAGGGGTGGTCCCGCTAGCGCCAGTGGGCTTGGCCATTAACATCGGGGGCATTCCCACGGGAAACACCCCCATTTAAAGGGGAAATGGGCGGGGAGTGGAAGGTGTCAAGGACCCCCATCCCTCGACCCGGAGGATTTGGGTTTTGACCTGGAGAACCGAAGGAGCATGGCTTGGGTCGAACCCCGCGTATGGTGGTTGCGTCTTAGCGGTTGCGCCGTCTGTCCTTCTGTCTGTCCTCCTGCTCTCCCGTCTGCCCCGCTATCTGACGGGTAGAGATCCGTATAAGTTTCACGCTGCAGCTTCCCGCCGTATAAATAGATTCGCAGGGACACTCGGCGTCGTGTAACAATGTGCGAGGAACAATTTCTCTTTCCGTGGCGTTTCCGCCGATGTTTCCTGCGCCGAGGAACAGCTTTTGTTTTGATGAAAACATCATCTGGCAGCTGTCCATTCCACAGCCCGGCGCTCAGCGCCCAAACTCCTCACATGACATCTTCTTACTAATTATACTTTGGCGAGAGAGAGAGATGGAGAGCGAGAAAGAGAGAGTGTGAGAGAGAGGGAGATGGAGAGGGGGAGAGAGAGGGAGAGAGAGAGGGTGATGGAGAGCAAGAAAGAGAGAGTGTGAGAGAAAGAGGGAGAGAGAGAGGAAGATGGAGGGGGGGAGAGGGAGATGGAGAGAGAGGGTGATGGAGAGCGAGAGAGTGAGAGAGCGAGGGAGAGGGGTAGAGCGAGAGTTAAGGAGTTAAGGAACGCTTGCATGTGTATTTATTGTTTTTGGAGAATTTTGCAGAAGAAAGCAGGGTCTCCTCGGCGTCCGCGGACCCCATGAGCATGTAGAAGACCGATGACCACCCCAGATGGGGCACGGGTGGCACATGGTCAATGATTATGGTCGGAGTAGGTGGGTAGCGGCACCGTTAAACCCCTCCGGCTGCCAGGCGGGGTATCAGGAGAACCCCTGAAGCCCAGTTGGAAGTCGGGTCGTGTTGAGTTTTGACCCAATAAGCGTTGGACAGAATCTTGCGTTCTTATATAGAATTTTAGTAATAAATCTGTGACGTTATGTTTTAAGGTTCTCCCAGGTGTTATCGCAAAGCTCTAGAACCTATGATGTCATCAGGGAACTGTCTTGTATCCATGGAGCCCCTTTGGGGGTAATTCTGTGGTAATTCGGTGGTCCCACTGATGGTACCTTGTGGCTTATAAGGTAGACCCCTGAAGATATTTGGGAAACAGGACGCCTTTATCGGCTGATATGGTGGATTGTAAGCTTGCGAGAGCCCCTTAGGTCTCTTCTTCAGGCGTATCCTGTCCTCCTCGGCCCCCGGGACCTTGCGGCGCGGCCCTTCGCGTGGCATCCTACGATGTAAGCGATCCCCCGTAACGCAGAATGGAAGCGGCTTTACACGAGGGATTAGCGGCGGCTTCAGACGAGTTGATTGATTAGCTGGATTCACGGTGACAGCCCTTCAATATCTTAATGGGTGGCTTCGTCTGCGTTACCTGACGGCGATACCTGCCAGCTGGCTGGAGATTTAGATGCAGTAACAGATACTATAAGAGATTAGACCTGTGCAACTGAAATCCAAGACCTTCTGCGGCTTTAGTTCCCATTGTTTGCCAGGAAGTTTGTCTCCTGTGACAAAAGAACCGAATCCAGACTCGGATCAGTTAAGAGCCGGCACCGGCGTAACCATCGACGGGAGATAACGAGTTATCTCCCGGGTTTACCAACTCAGTATAATCCTATGGGCACCCCGGCAGGGCTGCCATTCCTTGTCTCCACTAACTTTTTCACATTTACGAATGACCCCGCAGACCTCTGCGGACATATTGCTAAAAAGCCCCCCCCCCCTCGAGCGAAACCAGGAATAAATGTTGTTGTTTCTAGAGTTTCCAGCCTCTTTTTTTGGGGTATAATCAGGGATGTTCTGTGCTTCTTGGCACGTCAGCTGATTTTTATGACGGCGAAGCCGGGAGAGTTGTCAGGTATGAGTGATCCGGCGCTCTGCGTCTTTTTCTTTGCTTTATGCTGTTTCGGAGGGGTGTGTATATACACTTGCGTAACAAAAATAACTTTATTAGGTTAAAGTCTGCAGCGCGCTCGCTAGCCTTGGACTTTCGACCCGGCACAAGTTAAAAAGGGGCCTCGTGAGGCTTTATAAGGGGCGGGGGGGGGGTGATTTTTCACCGTAATTTGGTTTGCTTTATATAACTTATCGAGTTTGTTGGATTTTTACCCAAATCCTCTCCTCTCCCAATGGGTTGATTAGCAGAGGTTTTGGGGGCATAACGGGGGTGCGGAATGGACGAGGGGGGGGGCGCAGTACCTTTCGCGCCCCAATGCAACAGCTATTGGGCATTCGGGGCAAGCGACTTGATGATACAAAGTATGGCGGCCCCCCCGGTACACACCCCAGATCAGAGCGCTAATCCTCAGACTGTCGGGGGGGGGGGTAGATGCCAGATTCGGCGCGGAGCCTGGGGCAGGAGCGATGATGGAAAGGACGGCTCCCTCTGCAAGCCTCCTCATGTCCGCTTCCATCACAAAAGCGAGTGTTAGTGTGAGTGTCTGACAGGCCTGTTAACCCAGCGATTGCCGGAAAGCGCAGATTCCATTAACGGGTTAAAAACCCCAGCTTTTTTTTCTCTTTTTTTTTTTTTTTTGCCGTATTTTCATATTAATCCCCCTTTGAGCCGCAGAGACGCCAACTTCCCTGACCTTTAAAAATCAGCTGTAAAAACGCGCACCTTATTTCACCCCGACTCCGCCGTCGGCTCCTCCCGGCGATTATCTTAAGGATTGCCTTTTTTCACCCACTCGGGGTCATTAAACTCCGGTCCCCAAGGGCCGCGGACGCGCCGGGTTTACCGGATAGTCAAGCGATTTCCGATTAAATTAGAGTTGGGCTCCCAAATTTAAGGGGCGCGAGATTCGGGTGATTATGTATTTCGCAATAAATAGTCATGTGACCCGATCTGAGCTGCAGGAAAAATGGCAACTGCATGAAAATTAAAGCTGCAGTGCCAATTTCCCCAAATTTAATGGGCGGTAGCTTGCACCTGAGTTTTTGGTCACCCAACAACCTCCCAGCAACCGAAAAGCTCAGAGGGGCACTTTTGTTTTAGGAGTTGTGGTTGGAGGTGCGGCTGAGGTGGCGCTTTTAATCAGACTTTTTATGTGACTGTGGCCTGTTGGTAGCTATTGGTGTAACTGAGTGGGGCATTTAAAAGAAGAATAATGGGTTTATTTACCCCGTTTAATTTATAAAGCCGTTTCCTGCTGTTTCTATACACATTATGGGGGCTTTTAGGGCTGTAGAACCCTGCGATCCCCTCATACCCAGCAAACATTCTGACCTCCTAGAAAAGAGGGGCATCAGGGGGGAGAGAGGGGCATTAAGGGAAGAAAGGGGACACAGAGGTTTGGGGGCCAACCTAACCATGGACATTTGAAATCAATTGCAACACTGGCCACGTGTGAGTGCATTAAATACATGGATATATATGATGGATATATGATGTATCGGAGTTCCGCTGGTCTGCTTAGATACACAGCACTTGTTCTTTGTGACGGTACCGATGTGTCTCGCCGTTCCCTTCCTTTCCCCCCTTTGCGTTTCTCGTATGCTGAATCCGGAGGTAATCATTACCCTCTGCGCGTATTTACGCTTCCACCGCGTCATTGTGACCCAAACTATTATTATTCTCATTTACTTATAAACTGCTAAACAGAATCAGAGGCAGCTGCGCAGGGTGGCGGATTCTGTTTGGGGAGTGGTAAATCGTGCTACTGTCCCAAGCCGTAAGCAAAAAACACTACTTATTAACTTATTGTTCTGTTTCGCAATACCGTTTGTCGGTTAACCAACCCACTGCCGGCTTCTACTTGTAATGTAAGGAAGTTTTACTATACTGAGAAATAAGTGGAACCACCTCCCAGCAGAAGTGGTAGATGCTCCTGAAAGCGGGAGAGGTGTCCATATAGTGGGAGAAGGGGGGGTCTTTATAGGTCTGGTTGTGAGTCTAGAGGGTAATGATGCTTGAGACGAGATTACCCCAGCTGTTACCCAGCAGTCTGACATGCACCGCCGGGGCTATATATAGCCTGTTTGCCACCTATCCGCCAGCGACGCTCTCGCACGGACCTCAGACGACTGTCTGCTCCACGTGGAAATAAACCTGCGGGAGCTCCGAGCCCCAACACCAAGTCTCCGTTATCCTTAATTCTAGAGTTTTTTTAGAAAAAAAATTAAAAAGCAGTTTTTTTTTTTTAATGCCCCATTAACCCCCGGGCTGCCGATGCATTATTTGTAGTTTTATTACCGCGGAACCTTGCGACTCCCAACATTCCGAGCTCCAGAAAAGGGGGACCTCACGGGAGGAAAGGAGGAAAGAGGGTTCTAGAGTCCAGAAAGTCACTTTTTCTTCTATCTTGCTGAGTTAGAATTCTGAAATCCTCGCCGCGCATGTGCTTTTTCTGGCTCGTCTCTCACTAGCGCTGAAATGGTTCTGGATTGGGTTGGATTCCGGCCGGCGTTCCGCTCTGTTCCTGCCCTCCGTCTGCTTCGCACTTTCCCTATCGGTGACATAACGCTTTGAAGCAGGTCTTGTGCTGACTTTGGCTCTGACTGCCTACACAATGTGTTTGTGCGTCTCCTACACAACTCCCCCGTCATTAAGTATCCACCAGAGAAGTGAATCCTCCAGATAAGGGACCAAGGGGCCGAGGCGGACGGCCAGATCCTTCCGAAATCCTCCTTCCAGCTTGTCAGCGCCTTTTTCCTGCCTTTCAGCAGCGGTTGAGTTGAGCTTGGTGAATCGAGGGCTTCTGCGATCTCTATGCTGGCCGTTTTAGGCGGAAATGTTCCAGGTTTGATGGCCGAAGTATAGTCCTAGAGCTGCAACTCCCATTGCTCTAGCCGGGGGGGGGGCGCTTTATCCATGTCCGTCCTAAGGGTGTCACGGACCTGATGTAGAGACTCCGAGCGTCTTAGGAACTCCAAACGCATCTCTGCCCTAGGAGGCGGAAGGAGAAACCAGGCGGATGGCTGAGCATTGTGAGAGCAGTGTTGGACGTAAAGTGAGATTTCGTTTTTATTGTAGGAATTACCGCGGGAAACGTGCATCCCCTTTCTTTGGGTGCGCATGCATGCGCAGATACAATGTTTCTGCAGAAGTTTCCTCCCGGTGGGATGTCGGGCTTTCCACCATTTTTTGGGGGCATATAGGCAAACAATAACAATAATAATAATAAATTGCCCAGTAGATTGAGACCTATGTGGCTAGATACTTATTTTGCTCGTCACAACGGCCCCCGCGGTAAGAGCCCCGATCACTCTGTCCGTCGGCGAGCCATTAATAGCTGCCGGAATATTCAATGCCTTCGTATATCCGCTTATCTCCGTCTCCCCGCCGCCATCTGGTCCGCTCTCCCGAAAGCGAATCCATATGTTAAACGCTTTCTCCGCTCCTAGGCCGCGCGTGACACAAAGACTAATAATTTCTGAAATCAGGCTTTTAAACGCGGCCCCTGGATTTGAGCCGCAGCTGCTCGGGGTAGAATTACTCTCTAATCAAAAGGGTTACCGGTAAAGCCCCCCCCCCCGTTACTCACATACATATAAATGCATAGAATAAGGCAAACAGGTGTTCCCTATGTTTAAATATGACTGCACTTTTTTGGGTTTAAATGAAAGTCAACAGAATCTACGCAATAAAGAAAAAAAAAAACCACACAACTTGTTCTTGGTTTGACACCGGACGGGCAGGCGGGCAGGCGGTGGGTTTCTATGAGTTTGTGGGGGCAATTTTGCAAACGCGTGATTTTATTAGCCGGAACGGGGGAGCCGTATTTGTATTAAACTCATATTTCAAAGTCCCCAAACCCCTTCATAGCCGTTGCGTCCCCCTCTTTAACTTTCACACCTAAGGTTCGACGGCAATTTAGTCTAATTACCAACAAATTCAAATTTATCGTTTTTTTTTCGTATGCCGCCTGCTCCGTTATGACTGAGAAGAAAAAAGTAAAACACCGAAATAATAACAATAAAAAAAAGCCGCAAAAATATCATCTGTAAAAAATCCAAGTTTAATTCCCTCTTTCTTGGGAATAATTTATTCTTGCCTATTATAGGCAAATGTGTTATAGCCTTTGGAATGGTTATGGTAAATAAAAATATATACCGGTAGATCTTATATAGCTGCCGCCCCTAAAAAAAGGCTGCTTTTTGAGAGAATTGGCTATAAATCTCACACGTACCCCAATAGCTTCTATATATTTTTCCCCCCGGGCTCTTGGGTCTCTTTTGACCTTCTTCTCCTACTCCCTTCCTACTAAATGCTGCTTGTAGCTAGCCCAACCTCAATGCGCAGCTGGTCCGGCCTCCGCGGATTTCTGGCTGCCTCTGCGGATAGCTAGCCCCGCCCCTGAGAAGCCACTTCCCAGGAAGAGACAGGGCTCCTTGTACCCTACAGTGGGAACGCTCTGGTACATACATGCATGATATAAGGCATCATATGCGGAGAAGGCAATACCTACGATGCCCGATTTAGACACTCTGCCCGCGATATAAGTATCTCAACAACAGGAACAAAAATGGCAGTGTGACTCAAATCGGAACGTCCTGGATGGGGCTTACTGGCCACAAGCTGTGTTCCTGAAAGACATGTTTCTTTGTGTGTATAAAAACTAAGATGATTCATGCCGTGTGTGTGAGTTGGGAGCTAGACAGGTTGTGGTGTCTTCATCCAACGATCGTGAACACGGCAGTTCACCAAGAGGTGAGCGCCTGCGCTCCAAGTTTCCTTCTGTACGTCCTGAAGACGCAGGGAACAAGAGAGACAGAACTCCTCGTGTCTCATTGGCATCATTGCATAGAAAAGTGTACATAGAACATACAAAGAACACGCGTGTTCAGTAACAGCGGGGATTGCCCATTAAACCATAAGCAGGAAAATATTGACGTTACATGGGAAGGTTTTGTGTTTTTCATTCTTTTTTTCCAGGATACCGCTATTTATTCTTGGTAAAGATTTTCAGTCACATTAAGGTGTAAAATGTGTGCTCGTTCGATGATATTTACACGCCAAACACACGTAAAAATAAGTAACACCTGCGTCTTTTGCACGCCTGATTATTTTTTGTAAACCTTTAGTTCCACAAATTATTTTGTAATTAATTCAGTTCAGAGGTTAAATGAAACCCAACAACTGGATCTGAATATTTAAAAATAATTGAGAAAAAAAGATTTCAGAAAAAAAATATATTTTTTAAAATATATTTTAAAAAAAATGGCTTTTTTCATTCCATTTTATAATTTCCTTGTTTTTTTTTTTTTTTTAATATAGAGGGTTTTTAGTAATGCTGACCAGCATGAAAGGAAAAGATGCATTGGATTATGCGGAACAAATGAAAGCAATTAATTGCACATAAATAAATCTCTCGGAATCTAGAAGGGCTCCAGAAGTGGTTTATGTTTCGATAGTTGCCTCCGTTTAGGTTCAGAATTTCAAGAGAATTTGATTTAAATCTGTTTTTGAAAGTACTTTCAAGGTCATTTGTCAGGAGAACCTTATTAGAGGACTCGTTCTTCATCATCTAAGGACCAACCTTCCGAGCTGTCTGTTGGAATAAAGTCTTTCCAACGCTACTCTTCCAGTTGAACGTTGAGAAGTTTCCATTGATATGATTGAATGTTGGTCCATAATACAGTTTGTCTCTAGGGTTGGTAAATTAGGCGAATTGTTGATGGATTTAAACTCCCATGATGCTTCACTGGTCAACTGCGAACGTGTGGTTGACTATATTGACCATCGTTGGTGTCCACATCAGCCATGGTGGGACGTTCAACTCTCAACAGCTCAACTGCTTATTTCTTGTACATTTTTATTGAGATGCCAGCGGATACCTCCCTCCATTTTTATGGAAAATAAAAGATTCTTAAAAATGTGTCGCCTGGCCCCTGTTTTCTAGATGAATTTGTTCCATTTGGACTCGGAGAGAAGAGCCTTGAAATGGATTGTTCTCATGGTAGAATGATTGCCAAGTCGAATGGCCCCAACCAACTGCCTCCGATCTCTCTCACTCTTTTCAATCCCTTCCCTGTCTTTCGCTAGTCTGTTTTAGGTGTCTGGTTTTGTCTGCCGGGAAGGAAGCAAAGTTCAAAAAAAGGTATAATTGTGTATTTGCACAAACATCTCGTTTTTAATAATTGCTCGTTGGGCCGCCATTTTTATTTACGCTTCCCTGTGTCGAATCCCATTTTGCTTTTGATTTCTGTTTAGAACCATTTTTTTTTTTTTTGTAAATGCCCTCCGGAACGATGACATTTTTAGCTTTGTGAATCCTTATTAGTTGTGAAAATAGAAAGTGCGACAGAAGCGATA
>VKOC01027399.1:0-16233 GCA_009364415.1 Spea multiplicata
AAGAAACCCTGTAGTTAATTTAAAGGACAGGACAGAAAGAATCGATACTGGTTTTATTATTATTCCATCCCTCTATTGTTATTGCTTTACTGTAGGTATAAAAATGATTTATTGCTTGGTTATAATACTACATTTTACTGATACAACCCAAAATTGCAGTGTAATGTCAATACATTATTCTATGATATTATATGAAATTCTGTTATGCAGGTTTTCTTTCATAGTGCTGCAAGTTGGCTTTGGTAAAATATTGTCATGCATTTTGATCAAAAGGCTTGTTCATGAAACCTGAGTTTATCATATACTAAACTTGTGAATAAGTCACACTCAACTCTTCATAACTTGAACGTTCTTGCAAGTCTGAATGTCTGGTAAATTAACATTTCACTGGTTAACTTTAACTGTGACAAAATATAAAGCCTAAGTAATGCTTGGGATAAACAACTGGCAAATCAAGAATGTTGTCCTTTAAAATAAAATGGTATGTTCCTTAGGATTCCAAAAACTATACAAGCACACGCCTCACATCAGAGCGCTTATTATGTCAGACATTAGAATGATGTCCGTCATTTTGGCTGAAACAATGTCTCTGCCTTTGTTTCAAAAATCCCAACTAAGAAGTCCTGAATCTCCAGCAACACTGACACCATCATTCTTTTACTTTCAAAACTTTCTCCTCTATTTCTAAGATTTCCTTTAATCTGGCTCTTCAAGCATGTGAGAGCACCAGTCATATCAGAAATCAGCCATCATAAAACTGCCCTTTGTCTCTATAAAATGAATTATCTTCTATAATGGGAATGAATGCAGGATGCATAAATAACATAACTGATAATAAGTCAACCCACTGACACTTAAAGGGTAAGTCCAATAGAAAAAAAAATTCTCCTTTATAAAACTGTTGTGTGGTTTTATCTCACTTTTGTTCCAGTAAACCTCCGTTTCTCCAAACTTAGAGGCTGCCGTTGTTTTTGATAACTTTCCCTGAGCTGATTCTTTATGTCAAAGCTATTAAAGTTCTCCAGAGACCTTCATTACTCTGAGTGTCCAGCTGGATGCCTAGTAGATTGGGCAAAGGTAACAGAACAATGTCTAATATGCAGCTGCCTGAAAACATTGTAAAAACTAAAAAAAAAAAACACAATATTTTTGAAAATGTATTTTAGTACTAATGAAACCCTATTCGCCTTCACAATCGCACCCTAAAACTATGCAGCAAAGTATACTTTTTCATCTAATTTCGACCTGAGCATGGCAAACTTGTACAGTACAGTATATTAGACAATTAGGCATATAATACATCACAGCACTGGAATAAATATTTTAGATTTAATTTGTTCAAGACATTCCCACATATTCAAGAAAGCACATAAACAACTGAAAAGCTTTGAATACCTTACGTTGCATGTTCTTTCTCAGTACTTCCACATAGGTAAAAGGCCAGTTTTCACAAATTATGGAGCTACCTGGATAAACTATTGTATCACAAATTTCAGTAGGTGATTGCTATAGAACCAAAGGATGTGAAGTGTATTATATGATTGCTGTTCCCGGGTAAATTATCTGTGGTGCAAAGGATCAAAATTATAATCTAAAATTGAAAAATATGGATCTGGATAACACAGGTATAAGTGAAACTTGAGGATAAAATCATCAAGGAATAAAAATGATATAGAAGATGAATTACCAACAAAAAGGGCAGAATGCTCAGGTGACATCGCCCATCCATCAACGGGCAAGAAGTCATTCTTCAAATCAAAACTTGCACAATGTGTTGCCGAGATAAAATCTCTATTATTAAAAGCAAACTAGACCAAAAGGCCACTAAAGTCAAATGAATACAAAAACTTCACCTATAGTGCATAAATCACTTTGAATAAAATTTGCTAATTTCTGTATATACATGATCACGGCACTGGATATTGGTCTTCTGTGCCAACCACAGTATCCCAAACTCACCCCATTACATGGCTCTACCCCAATAATGACACAGGTTAGTTAACAACACACTGTGACACACCTGTATTTATTTAATCAGTAAACAGTGTAAACCTTCCTCCAAGGATAAAATTAAAATCTTTGTAGACGGATACCCCATGAGGGTTACACACCATCAACTTTTATCAACCCCATCTTATAACAAAACTGACTAACACCGGTCCCACTCAAGGGACACCTGTTGGCATGTAATGATTTTCCTCATACGCCATAACCTGCACCAGAAGGTGGGATCAGTACTACTGCCATCCACCATAACCAGCGTAGTTCCATACCTAATACCCCAGGAACAAACACCGGAATCAGCAGCCAGATATCCATCTTATATCTCTCAGGTGTACCCCATCTTTCCTAAAAAAAAGAGGTGCTATCACCCTCTAATTATGAATATCTCACTATGAAGCCCTAAAATGAGCAACAAAGCATGCCACCTTCCTATTCACCTTAACTCTGGCTCTGTGGACCCCTTGCAGTGACCTAGCACTGGATGTAATGTTCAATCACATAATAAGCATGCTAGGAAAATGTCTTAACAAGTCACACTTCATATTCTGGGTCAACACCCTCAAAGGTGTACTGCACAGATCATTGCCCCCCCCTTGCACCACCGCCACCCAGCTCTTACCCTTAAAACCCAACCATCTTAACTGAAAGTCTTTGGTGTCAAAATCCAGCTGTGCTCCATTAGTTGTATCTCTGCTTAGAAAACGGAGTGGCCAAAAATCTATAGATAACGCCAAACTAACTACGCTAACCTAATGCCAACATTTGTAAAAGCCAAGACTGCAATGCCTGCCACCAGAAGCCGAAACTAAAAAAATCCTTTAAACTAAGTAAAGCCTAACGTAAGATCAAAATCTTTCTGAACCCCAGTGCCCGCATCTGTTTAATAATATTGTTGAACTCAATGAATGACAAGCCCACCCCCACGATACATTTTCGGAAATCCTTAGTGAACTGGATTTGCAACAAAAAGGAACCATTGCCGTTTATTAACAGCAGACCCTCTGCCTCTGGCTGCAAAAATTCTGTCGGGCACTTTTAAGGACAGAGAACAGAACCAAAAAGCCTTATGGCAATTGTAAAACCCTTCCTCAGTTGGTCTGTCTTTAACTGTCTGATAAAAATACTTGCTGCGTCAGGTGCCATAAAAGGCCAAAACAATTGCTGCCGTAAACAGTGATCCTTCATATTCCATCTCACATATCTCCCCAAGCTTTGTACCAAGAATTTCCAAAAGTGGGAATGTCACTGGTCTCCTCCAATCCCTTATGCAATAGCCCCTCCTGTATCCTTTTAACGCCTGCTACATGAAAAAATAAATCTGACTATAGTCTTGGTAGTAATCTCTGCTGTTAGTTTACTGACTCCTGAGAGACTGACTCCTGAGAGACACCTTTAGCAACTCCTACTGTTTTTGATATAGGTATATAGTTGTTGCTTTTCTCTGGTACATCTTGGTTAGATTGAGCTGTGATTCTACCTCTACTATCAGTTCCTCTGAGTACTGCTCTGCACCTACCTCTTCTGCCAAAGTACCATTCTGACTTCATTACCTTCACTCGCCTGTTCCAGCACAACAACAGCACAACTACGTTCTAAGTTCCAACCTACAAAGAAAGAAGTCTTCACCATGAGACTTTCTCATATACTTGTTACTTAACAGGACTTCGTATTGCATTGCTTAGCTGAGCTACCCCCACTATGAGGTAGGGGTAGCTAGTAGTAATTGTCCTTTCTCTGCTGGATTGCTGCTCGTGTAATTTGTGGGCTGCAAGACTATGCTGTGTGTTCCCTGCAACTAGACTCTACTAGACTGTGTCGGTGTGTGGGACCCTGACATCCCTCTTCAGTTCTTTGAAATGGGATCTGAAAACCTCCTTAAAGCCCATCTATTTTAACTAGGTAGCCACCCTAGCTTTGTAGGGCCGAAGCCACAGTCACACCTCGTTTATTTTTCCTGGCGTTGTCCCCTTTGCCAGCAGCCCCTGATCCTTTGTTACTCTTTGATTTTTTGTAGCACTTTGACAAACAATGGAGTCCAGAGCAGCGTGATCATTCAAGCTTCAATCTGCAGCTTATTGTACTCCCAACAGTAGCCCTTATTTTGTCCTGCTGATGGTGTGCTACCAGTACCTCCGGCATACCATGGAAAGGGCTGCCTGGAGGTGCAGTTACTTTGAGTCACAAGGCAATGCCCTTGTGATCCCAACGAATAGACGAGCATACAGCCTTCCATTAAATAAATTGTTTGTTATAATGGTGCCAGGCCGCCATATACTCTGTAGCCCCAATGTTTTCCATATAGCAGAATATATGTGAGCACTGATCCAAGGTCTTTTCCCAAAATAACACTAGCTAAAATCGCAAATGCCTGAAGTCACCAGGCTGGGTACCCTCTGACCATGCAGCCATTTCTGTACTGTACTCCATCCTCAGTTCTGGTGAGGTGCCTGTGGTATCAGCAAATAGCACTGGTGTCCTGAACAGGCTCCCTTACAATGCTTCCCATCTGCTCAAGGCAGGGTTTCATCTCTCCACTATTTAACACGGCTCTTCATGGTCATGTGACCGCTGTTGTAATGGTCTCCTGCTGTGTCCACTGCATCCCCAATTGGAACCTTGCGACGGTATATAAATGCCCCACTACTGGCATCCTTCCTGGTCTTAACTGCCTCCCGTCGATGGCTCCCACTGTTATCTCCTCCAATGTGACCGCTATCTTCCAGCTTGAGAATCCTATTCATTCCTACCGCGACTCCCCAGCCTTACAGCTGGCTCTGTTGTACGATGTCTGTCACATGTTACACTCATTCCCTCTGGATCACGTAATCTGATGGGCCGCCTCTTCTCCTCTAGAGCCTTTACTTTTCTCCCTCTAGCAGGCCCATGCTGACACCACTGTTTAGATGGCCTTGTGTTCCCCCTTCTGGGCCTCCTTACCCAGGTTGAAGGAGGCGATTGTCAGCCAGACCCGGTCATGAGTTGCCCCATATGGTCCTCCAACCACAATGTCCTATGTTGCAGTGCCAAATTATGCATTTGGGTTAGCAGGCCTTCCAACTCTGCCATGGTAAATCTGGAACTCGCTACTACAATGCTTGAAATGATCTCTAAAAAGGTTATTGTTGAGAAAGGAGGACCTAAAACGCAACATCTCCTAATAGAACACCTCCTTCTTTAAGCACATCCACAGGGGGCCATCCATACTTCCATGCCAAATAAAGGCTACCTTTTCTTTGATATTGTCACTCAGGGCTCTCTGTATCAAGCTATATTAGTTTTATATTTTGTTGTATTTTTGTTTGCTTTTTATATGGGTGTGACCTGCTAAAAGTGATTTTTTTTGGTTCAAGAAACACAAAGGTAAAGAAGCGTGGCTCAATGTTTACATTGCACAAGAGGGATTTTTAATTTGTATTTTGTTTTACATTGTTTTTACATAGTTTAGACATAGGATCTGCGCTGTGTTGGGTTAGCGGATACACTAGTTTTAAATGTGCATCCGAGCAATTATTAATTTTACATTTGTCCCCTGGGTGTTGAATTGCTTACTTGTAAGTGTGTTTTTATCTTCAATTTTTTTATTTTAGATTTTGGAATTGAACCAATAATGACTTATAAGAAACACTAGTTTCTGTAGGTTAAGACTGTCCTCTCTGGAGGTTTATGTTTCAATGGACACAATTACCTTTAAATTCAAATGTCAATATTGTGGGGTCACACTTTATATTGTGTTAGTCATTGAGGTCTGCACGTCTTTGCATTACAGAGTATACCTTAGTTAATTAATGTGTCAATTAGTAACTGTGAATTATGCTGTTGGTCTATTCACATGTTTTTTTACAACCACTGTAAAATAAATCAATAAAGTCCTTCAATAACATTTGACAGTAAATTCTATTTTAAAATCTGTTTTGTCTCTTAAATATAAAAGCAAGCTACTGTAACACAATCATTAGCAAGATATTATTCACAGTTGTTACTGATCCACAGAAAGTCTACACGTTTATCCTTGTAGTGATTGAATTGTTAAAAAAAACTCCAATTGGCCACAATTAAATTTTTGTTATCCTGAGTATGTCCAATACATATTCCATTTATTTCAAGGCAGACCAGCACAGTCCCCGAGCCCCCCCCCAAGCCTTTGATCGCTCCTACAGGAGCGATTGAACAGGCTTAACATCTTCAGAGAAGACAGCTTCAGAGAAGGAGGATGTTTGTGCTTGTGTGGGGACCTGCCACAACAATCCCCTGCTGCCTGCTCCACGAGGGCAGTGTTAAAAAGTGTTCAATTTTGCAGCATTTTAGGGGTTAATACCTGTTTGTTACAGGGCATTGCTGCTGCTGGTCTGCCTGAAAGCTTGGGCTGATGATGATGGATCACTGCTGGCCAATCGGAGTGATCTGATCATTATGGCATCCCCTGGATGACCCTGCCCTAGAAAGAGGGAGGTGTCATCAAAGGTAATAATAACCCCCCCTCACAAATTATTAATAAACAAAATTATCAATAATTATTACCTGATCATTTGTCAGTGACATTTTAGGTCACTGATTATTGATCGGTCTCACTGATCAATGTCAGTGGCCTAAACTTGTCACTTACAAGTGATCTGATAACTATACATATAAAAAATACAATATATATTTAACCTAATAATGACCTTTTTGCTCACTAATCAACGATCCGTCTCACTTCAATAGCCAGGGACCTAATCTGATCATCATCCCTAACACTATACAGTAATGTAACCGAACATCTAACTGTACCTCTAACTATCCACCAACTGGATCCTAGTGTGAACCCTAGTTTCACTAAACTGAAAGGTAAGTGGGTGACTTTGAGGTCCTTGGGCTTTTTGTTTTCAGGGAATATATCATTTTATGGGGTTAACTTGATATTTGGAACCTTTACTGTATCTCAAATGAGACATGGTGCCAGTAAAGTGATCTGTCAAAATCCCAAACTGAAATGCACATGCTCCAGTTTTGAATCCACAGTGTCTGAGACAATTGCTTATCCATTGCATGTGGAGTATTGCTTATTTGGGGGGGGGGGGGGGTTACTGAACACATCCACTCAGAAAAATCCATATTCTTTTATATATGCCTTCAGAAAAATAAACATGCTGGAACTGCAAAGTGGGTGTGAAAAATGTTTTCTATATTCTTCTATTTGTGCTATTTTGTGTCTAGATGGGGTATTCAAGACTCTGAGATCAATGTTTTTGTGAATACAGCACAGCCCTTAATATTATTATGACACATATGAGACTATTTCAAGTATTAATCACTATTGTGCTTAAATAGTTCTTGCCACATTTTTCCCTGTTAACTATATTATGACCTAGATAGTCTTGAAAGCTTGTCATCTATTCTACTCCAGCTAGCAATCTTTATGAAATTAGTTTAAGGCAACCAATGTCATCACAATATAATTAAAGTACTTAATTTTTCCCTGTAATTTATCAATGTATGCCAAATGAAATAGTAAAAGAAAACTAGATAATATTCTTAATAGTTCTAACCTGCCATTAGCCAATAGGTAGAAAATATTTTCACCAGAGAATGGCAGTTTCAGTCTTTTCTTTATACGCTCATGTTTTTTTTTAAACACATCTGTGGAGACCTCCTAAAAGTGGAAAAAAAACTATTTATATCTCACTTAGTGAAGCACGGTTCTCCCCGCAGAGTGAGGATGCCAATGGTGGGGCCAGGCAGATATTTATTTGGAGAAAAGTGAGATGTAGGAAAATCAACTGCTATGAAGAACTATAAGTTAAGTTGGATACGTAAGAAAGATAAGTCCGGCCGTAGCTTTCATGATGGATTGTAAATGGGCAAGATGAGCAAAACCAGCTAAGACTAGTGAGAATGAAAAATGTGGGAACAGTAGCTTGTGTTAGCAAGTGATGCATACAAGTAATGTTTTTAAGATGTAGGTGGACTTTTTTCTCACTGATGAAAAGGTCAGGGGTGAATGAGAGGTGGGAGTCAATGCTGACACAAAAAGCAGAGAGTCTTTGGTGTAGGTATGATTGTTGAACCATTGACATTGAGGGAGACAGTTAAATGAATATTAGAGTTGGAGGGAGGAAAGGTAAGAATTGTGCACAATTTAGTTACAAATGAACCAATTGGAGTTTTCAGGATGATCCATTTTTGTGGTTTACTCTTAAGATTTTTTCAGGAGTGTTTTATCCAATCTTTTGGGTTTTTTTTACCTGATTGGTCTTGACTCTGTTTTCTCTCTGTGATCCTAACCCAGCCTACCTTGACTTTACTGCCCTCTGGTATCCTGACCCGGTTTCTCCTGACCACATTTCTCTCTAGTATCTTGAACCCAGGTTGTCCTGACCCAGTTTGCCTTGACCATGTGGTCCTGTATACTGTTGTGGTGGTCTGCACTGCTGTTTGGTCCCTGGTTGCTATATATATAAATATATTATGAATTAAATCTCCTCTATGCAAGTGTGGATTTTAATTTTGTTATATTAGAAAAGTAGAATTTAGGATTTATATACCAGTTAATCAAAATGGAAAATGAAGGCATCAGCTTTAGGAGGTGAGACCTTGAAAATATTCCCTTTAAGATTTGTGGAAAATCCTTGGGGATTCTTACTTATTGTTTATTGCTTTGTCTTCCTCATCGATAAACCATAACACAATGAAAAATATATTTTTTAAAAGTTGAAGGACATATTTATATATGCATATTGCAAATATGTTATGTTATATCATGCATAAGGGTAATGTAAATATACAATGCACACGGCTGATTTGTGTACACATTCATTTTCCCTCCTTCTTTAAAGGCTCTAAAATGTTCAGTAGTATTCATTCCAAGAAAAAGAGCACATTCAATAGTCCGGTTTAATAAAGGCAAATTATTATAACTGGAAATTGTATGCCTTAAAGGAACATTTTTAAGAGAGAAAGGTTACACAATATGCAGCAGAAATGATGCTTTCCCACTAACACTTGCTGATGAACAATTAATCAAGGGCATTTGATTAGCAGCGCCTTTCTACGCATGACTTCTCCATTTTGCCCTTTTTTGTGTAATATGTTAGGTGTTGTTTTTCATCTGAGGTTGTATTTATCTAATTTTTAGACCTGCTAAGGAACACATGATTGTTATGTCCTTATAGAATTCAAAGAGGGTATACTTTCCTTTTCACACTACTGTATATAGTTAGCTAGATAGATATATGTTAAAAGCACATGCAATGTGGTCACTGGTATGCTATTATATAATAACTAAATTATTGGGGATTATTCTAACCTTGGTGTTCAAATAATCTAAATTTAATGAAGACATGAGGCGAGTATTTGCTTAACCTTCTTTACGGTGTCACCATAGCAGCAAAGAAATATAAGCATAAGTAAAGAAACCAATCAGGACACAGTATAGCCAATAAGACTGTTAACATCCCAGAATCCTCCTCTTTCTTTGTCGCTTGAACCGGAACAGGGAACCTTGCACAAACTCGAACTCAAGTCGCCATAAATCATAAAAAACAAATTTGACCAAGATAGAAGAACTCCTTCATTCAACCTGAAAAAAAAAGAATAGAGAAAACACAACAGTATCATGTCCCCATTAAAGTGTCAAACAATATAATGACAATATTAATGAACAAACATCTCCAGAAATCTATAAACCCACCCACAATATATGCCAAATCCACAAGGCAAGGAGGGTGGACAAATACTTGCATCCTGTCTTCATTAAATTAAGATTATTCGAACACCAAGGCTAGAATAATCCCCAATTTAACTGCACACAGGAGGCTCATATTTGCTCTTTTAAAGCTGATCTAAGAGCGCAAGAGCTGCATGCGAAGAAGAACGAAAATAAAAATTCCTAAAAGTAGATACGCTAGACCAATCGCCTGCTCTCAAAATATCTATCAAATTAGATCTATCTATCAGAAGCTGCTGCTCCCCTGACATAATGTGCCCCAAAGGAGGTGTCAACACCCGCGAAACATAAGACCCACTTAATCTACCGAGCAATGGAAGGGCACGAGATCGGATGAAAAGGTTTTACATTAGAAATAAATAAACGACCCCGGGGTAAAGAACGTAACGATCGAGTAATCACAATATAGTGACGTAAACAGAGAGCCATGCACAACTTCGGTTCCGAAGCAAAATAGGGATAAGAAAGATGCATTCCATGAAGCATTCCACGAAGCAATCTACATACCAAAGGATCCCTACCTAGAGGAATCCCTGCGGACCTCGGGTCTGGCATCCAACTGAAAAACGTATAAGGATAATGATATGTCTGTGGATGTTTATATTCTCAACGTAGTAACTCCAACTACTTTTGCTGAGAGGGTGTTCCACTTATCTACCACTTTCTCAGTAAAGAAAAACTACCTTACATTACACCAATGCCTTTGACCCTCTCATTTTAGATTATGATTTCTTGTTCTAACTTTCCTCCTTGTTTGAAGTAAATATACCTCCTGTACTTTGTTAAAACAATTAATGTATATAAATGTTAATATCACATCATCTCGCTCCACTTTGCTCCTAGCAGATATACATATTGAGAACCCTTAGTCTTTTGTAAACATACTTTACACTTCTCACATGACTCATTGTGTTTTTCTAGTCACTAACTAATTGAGACATTCATTATTTCACCCTTAATACTATAAATATAGCCAATCAGAAATATCAGCAAATGGGTAGCGTTTGTATTCCTCTTAAACTGCCATTACTTTTTAACAGAAAAGTAATAAACTGTAATTCCATGCATTGTTTATGCAGTACACTAATGTATGCTGTACTCACAGCGAACAAATTGCATCAATGTCTGAAGGATGACATAACTGAAAATCTATGCATTAGTGAGGTCGTGCTTGGTTGGTCTGGCATTTGAGAAGCTAATAATACAAATCACACATTAGTTATTGGGTCTGTTTCCTAAAACAAATATTGACATGATTATGACTTAATAGTTCCATTTGGTTGAAACGAAATGTAGATTGGCATCGAGAAAGGGGTTTGCACACTCCGAAATGTCTGCAGGACCCACTTCTATGTCATGTAATGCATTCAATGCGTGGATTTTCCCTTTTGCACAAGTGAACTATGTACTCTCATATACATTTTTCTTGCAGAATTGACCATTCATAATGAATTATATTACTGCATAAAGAATAGTAAATGCACTGAATAGTACAGTTTGCAATAATTTAAAGGGTGCTTTCCATAAGACAGTCAAGTATGGCTGAATAGTATAAGGATATTTAAATGGATGGGAACATAGGACAGTCATAAACCATAATGATAATAAGGTAATATGATGTAAGTTTGTCAAGATTTAGCTTGATATAAGGTCAGAAATGGAGATGCAATGTAAGCATGAATTTCTGTAAGTGGAGTTAATGTAAAATGACGTATAGTTAAAGGAATTGTAAGTTCTTTCCCAAATGCAGCACTAAATATAGGACACAGACCCAAGAACCTTTTCATATGAACACAACTAAAAACTTTTCAGATTTTGTCCTGGGGTTCTAGAAATCAGATCTGGCCACTGGGCTTCCAAATCACTGCATATAATCTTAAAGAGAGGAGCAGCATTGGGTCACCTACTCCCCACCTCTCCTCCAGTAAGGAATATAAAAAAGTAGGTCCATCGGGGGAGGGGCAGCCCTAGGAAGTTTGCAGGTACAAACATGAGTTAATGTTGGGCAAGGAGGACCCAAAAGTATTGACAACGTGGTTACACATTGTATTCAAGAGAGAGTAATCAATTTAGCTGTGACATAAAAAAATTACGCAGAATAGCAGCTCGTAAATTTTTTACTGTTAAATGTGTCATTCTTGACTCTAGAAATAACTTTAGTACAAAGATTCCAGGAATATGTGCTAGTGTAGTATGTTAAATATAAGTGGAAAACAGCCAAGCAAGAGAAATAAAGATGAATCGATGTAATACTGTATCTCTTATCTACGCTGAGAAAATAACAGAGAAGCAAATTTAAAAAGGAAATTTAATTTAGCAGAAGGTCGCTGAGATGAAATGAAGTCTTGTAAAATTTTGAAATGTATGATAAGTCAGCACTTGTTTTGAAAAAAAATAGTTGATTGCATGCTGTTCATCATCATGGAAATAAATTAGTTCTGATATATCTATATAGCGCATGAAGAGAAAGTTTAAAATGTGATAAGGTTAGATATTGTGAGATTCACAGTAGAAACTAACATCAGCACTTAAAAGAGGCTTAACTTATTTCAAGTTAAGCCTCTTTTAAGTGCTGCTTAAAAGAGCAGCAGACAGGCTTTCATATATGAATGAGGATGGTTCTTGAGCTTTACCGGTGAAACGATGTATTACCTGCCACTTTGGGTCCAAGGCCCTGCAGTCTCCTCTTATCTTTCTTGCCTTTCACATTTCTTCTCTTTTCCACTTTTTGTTACAGCTTTTGATTGTACAGTGGGGCAAAAAAAGTATTTAGTCAGCCACCAATTGTGCAAGTTCTCCCACTTACAAAGATGAGAGAGGCCTGTAATTTTCAGCATAGGTACACTTCAACTATGAGAGACAGAATGGGGGGAAAGAATACAGGACATCACATTGTAGGATTTCTACAAACAAGCAAGATATCTGGCTCTCACAGACCTGTTGTGGTAACTTGTCTTGTCCCCATAAACAAAGGGAATAGGTTAAGGTGGGAGTTCTTAGAATCCTTCCCTCCCACAGTTCACTAAAGGAAGTGATGAAACAGGATGTGACATCAAATGAAGGGTATATAATATAATACCACACATGGACTGCTTCAGTTCTTCCTCCTTTTCCTCACTTTCAGTGAGCTATTATCGGATCTGGAGGCTTTACCTTGGGTGAGATCAAATTGTGTTGAAGGGAATTGTTATATGTATAGAGAGAGAGATAAAAGGGGGTTGTTGTCCTGTGGGGTTTGGCTATTCGTGTGTATAAGATAAATGTGTTTGCTGTGTTGTTCCCTTATAATAAATACCTTTGAATGTAGACGAACCTTTGTGAGATATATTTTTAGATTTGGTTTAAACACCACACCTGTAACATCTTGAAGAGTCTCCTCTGTCCTCCACTCGTTACCTGTATTAATGGCACCTGTTTGAACTTGTTATCCGTTATAAAAGACACCTGTCCACAACCTCAAACAGTCACACTCCAAACCCCACTATGGCCAAGACCAAAGAGCTGTCGAAGGACACCAGAAACAAAATTGTAGACCTGCACCAGGCTGGGAAGACTGAATCTGCAATAGGCAAGCAGCTTGGTGTGAAGAAATCAACTGTGGGAGCAATTATTCGAAAATGGAAGACATACAGGACCACCGTCCCACTGTATAGTCAGGTTCTTCACTGCTAAAAGTGAAAGACATTATGTAGGCTGAGGCTTCCTGCTTGCCCCTGGTGTTCCATATGCAGCAAATGCTTGAAGGGCATATTGCGTTTCCTTGCTCCCTCCCAATGCTGTTGGCGAGTGATCACGGTGTGCCTGACCTCATTGTTGTGCACCATGATTACTCGCTAGCAGCATTGCGAGGGGGCAATGCAATGCAATGTCAGGCTTTGATTTTCATTGCTCCCTTGCGATGCTTCCAGCAAGTAATGCTGAGCCCGGGATATGACATTAGGTCAGCCACAATAATAATTATAATTGAGATTTCGGAGCCCAAAAAACATTAATTGCTTCCAACAGTGACTCAAATATGTCCTTGTGTCCCACGCTCTCACAGACCTGTAACATCTTCAAAAACATAGGCAAAATATGACTCCAAATAATGATGTGGTGGTGCTGCTCTGTGTTGTTTGTTGTGCCTTATAGCTGATCCCCACATTCGGTCTGTGTGTGGTTGCCAGTATGCGGATCAATTAAGTTGAAGCGATGATTGACTTTAAAATGCTCAAACCCGGCCTTTTATAATTTCTCGGTCTTGTAGGCACGCCAACTATCTTATTAAATGATAGAGCCCATTTCGATATTTTTCCAACATTGCCGTCACTAAGGTTGCTGCACTGCGATCGGTAAATTCGACCAAGAAGCACTTGTAAATCATCTGCCAGCTCAGAATTCGTGGGAAGGCGAGCAATACTAGCAGGCAGCTGGAGTCGATCGAATGAGAAAAAACCCTTTCCTTAACATTAAAAGACAATTCAAAACTAGCCCTCCAGCAAACTAGAACAACAATGGGATCTCCGCTACTGCGCAATAACTCCTGAACACAATCTTTGGGCACCCTGGGTCATTACAGTCGTCTGTATGGACCCAGTCTGTGACATTGGGTTGGCCACTAGTGTGTTTCTTTAGGCAATCTGTTTGTAGATATATTGATTTTGTACATACTTCGTCACAACTAATTTAATCCCATATCAGCGATTTTACTGACCTCACTGTAGAAAAAAATCTGGGTTTGTCAACACCTCAACACCTAAATTTGATAATTTGATCTAAGAATTCTATTTACAAGTATGTGACCAAACATTATTTATGTTAACACTGGGGACCTTATTTTGGAATCTTGAATTTACTTCAGTTTGCCCAATTGATTCTTTACGTTTTTCAACAGGGATCCTCTTTGTTAGAGTTCTCAAGGGTGTAACTAGAAACAACCGGGCCCTGGTGCGAAAATACCCGCTGGTCCTCCAACTACAGCTAGTCTATGCCATCATTGCCCCCACACAATTGGCCTGTGCTTATTTGCCCCTTGCCTCCCCCTTCCAACATACAACATATGTAAACATACAATTTGCACATACTTACTAATACTCACTGACACACACTCCATCTCACCCCACTTACACATTCATGCTGACACACAAGGACACATCCATGCTGACACATAGACAAGGACACATCCATGCTCTCTCTCACACACACACACACGTACACATCCATGCTCAAACACACATCCATGCTTACATCCATATATATATATATAGGAATACACTCACTGGCCACTTTATTAGGTACATCTTGCTAGTATTGGGTTGCCTTTTGAACTGCCTTCATTCTTCATGGCATTCTTTCTACAAGGTGCTAGAAACATTCCTCAGAGATTTTGAGGGCCAAAGTGTGCCAAGAAAATGTCTCCCACACCATTACACCACCACCATCAGCCTGAACCGTTGATACAAGGCAGGATTGTATATATATTCTTTATAAAGCATGAATTGTTCATATTTTTCCACTTTCTCATCAGCTTCCTTCTAGCATTGTCTCTGGCAGTCCTGCAATTACTTCTTATCACTAGTACAGTATGACTTTAGCTTGACCCAAAACATTCTTTGATTGTGTCTATTATATCCATTATCGACTGGGTTCTTGGAATCTCTCTTCATAGTCCGTGTTAGGTTCTTTTGGTATATTTATCATAACCCTGACCTTATATATATATAACACTGCCATTTAAAAGAAGGCCTTCTAGCACTTAAATATGATTTATTCTTCAGCATCTCCCACCTAAATACCAAACTCAGTTGGTGTGTAGCTATATTTAGCTTTTGTATTATAGATATCTTAGACCATCTTTATAAAAATATATATTCAGGCCTTCCTGTTGAAAAAACCTTTGGGAAAAATACACATTTGTCATTTAGTTTATATTAATAATTAATTACTACCATAAACATAGAAATAAAAAGTAGTAAAAAATTCCCTTTTGATTTAATTTTATTGTGAAAAAATAAAACATCTGTTATTTCTAACTAATAAGAGAATAAGGAATAAAAATAACATTTGCAGGTAGACATGCTCAACTGTACAACTGGAAACAATATGTAATGGATGAACAGTACTGTTCACCTGGAGCTTTACGGAGTATAACTACAAGAATTGCAACAGAAATTCAAAACAAATAATGGTACAAATGAGTAATTCTATTCCCTATGATTTGAGTTTTGTTGATTGCTGTTGTCAGGACTCGGGTGATCAGGTCGGGTAGGAGCCCATGCGCAGGGGATACTTGGGGTTCAGTCTGTAACCCACAGTGCATGTTTATGCAAACAGACACCACAAGAAGAAATCCGGGTAATGCAGTGTATGCAAGAAACGTATGGCAAAATAAAATACCGTGATAAGTCTTTTGGCAAGGGAGCCCGCTTGGAAGGGCACAAAAGGTACAAAAGCAGGGAGTCCACTTGGAAGGACGCAATAGCAGGGAGTCCACTTGGAAGGACGCAATAGCAGGGAGTCCTCTTGGAAGGACGCAATAGCAGGGAGTC
>VKOC01027400.1:0-13963 GCA_009364415.1 Spea multiplicata
CATACATACATACATACATACATACCGTCCATGTTATTTGACATCCATGATATTGAATCACAAGAAGACACTTGTACCTTTCCATTAGGGAATTGGACAATTTTATGAATTCTTTAATTCATCTGAATTAGATATCTTAATAGAATAGATTCTTAAAGACGTATAACAAAAGGGGCAATGCCCAGACATCTCATATGCTTCACACCTTGAATAATCCTCTGCACAGTGTGTGTGTGTGTGTGTGTGTGTTTTATTTATGTTTTTTATTTTTTTTCCTCCTTGTTACACTTGGCAATGAGATTGAGTATATCAGGATGTAATTGCACTATATGAAAATCCTTCATGAAAATGCTAATGGCAAACTGTATGGTTTTCTTTCTGCAGAAATAATTGGGTTTATATGATATTTAATTTGCATTTATATAGCATCATTCATCCATACCGAACCTGCATATTGCATCCATATTTTTCGTGGCGTTCGCTCGGTTCTGAGTAAAGGCTTCTCGTTTCTGTTTTACCGGTACACATCTTCCAAGATTCAAAATAAAATGCCGTCATTACTGTCCTCATTTTCATTGTGCAGAAAATGTAGACATCATAATAAAGAATAAAGCAAGTGCTTTTGGAGTAGGAGAAAAAAGGATGACTGCGATCCAATTCTAGCTTACACGGAGAATCTTTTATCCTTATGATAACCAATATCAATAACTGCATTGGTCACATGCACTACACACCACATTCTGTCTTGATACAACCTGCATGCAGTGCACTGTAAATGGATGGCGATGCAGCGGTCGTACATTAGAAATTGGGGAACTCATGGTATAGCTAAGTAATGAACTGTCTTTTGGACAGTTTGTACTGTTAGGTCATGTTTAACCCACCTTTAAAAAGGCGGTAATGTGTAAGTCATACCTGGAGGCCTTGGGTTCATTTTTTCCCCGGGTAGTGGCACGTGGCCGAGTCCACTCCCAGCCAACTTTATGCCTGCTCCCAGTCAACATAATGCCTGCTCCTGGCCAACTTTTGACTGCTTCCTGTCTAGTTGCACCTCAACTAAAGGCTTTCTAGCTAGCCCTGCCCCCACACAAAGCCACACCCCCAAAAGAGGGAGAGCCCTGGTATGTGTGTAAAATAAAAGAAAAAATTGTAACTGGCCCTCATGTTATAGAAATAAAGTCATGTACTGGAGTCTGTTGATATTAAAGTAGGTAAGTAGCTACAATAGGATACATACCACTATAGTTGGGATATTCTAAATACTAGAATATACAATTAATGGTCCTGTTGCCTATGATTTTAGAAATCAAGTGATTTGTATATTAGCTGTAGTTTATCATTGGGTTAGCTTGATGTTCATTCATAGTTTAAAGGAAGATATTGTGATAGTCTAGGGAATTGTTGTGCTACCCCACCTGGAGAGCAGTCTATTGTCCACCCCTGGTGTAATAACCAGTGGATAATAGTAACTAAGCAGAGAAGAGCATGTAACGCACTGTGCCAGTGTTCTTGGATGGTGCCACCAATTGATATTTAAATTTAGGCCATTTCCTGTGATTTCTCATTCACATTGGCCTGACTTTGTCGAGATTGCTCATTTACATTTCACTTGGTATTCATGATGCCCGTGATCTCACGTTTTGATCCCATTGGCAGATTGTTCAAATAGTTTCCTTATTATCAGTGTGTTTTTTAATGTAACATCAGATAAGAATCATTTGGTCCATAGATAATTTTTCCTTATGTAAAGACACAGTCCTTGGTCTCTTTTCTTTTATTACATTGAATTAGTTTGTTCTTCTTCCAGCAGATGTCCCCATAGTATAGAGGAAAATTGTGGTACTGTGCTCATCAGCAGCCTGTGCATTATTTCATTTAACTGGCTTTGAAAGACTGCTGCATTAGAAAGCCCACTACAAAATTCTTTACTGCTGTCACTCATATTATGCTCCAGACCAGCAAACTGCTAAAACTTCAACCTTTATAGAGATGGTCACACTTGCTGATGATCGATTAATCAACCACATTTGATTAGCAGCACCTGTCTGCTGCTTAGCTTTTTAATTCCCATGGAAGCGGTAAGGGTGTACTTAGTTTTTCACACATGGCTTCTCCATTATGGCTTTATTTTTTGTTGAATAAATCATGAAACAGTGTAGTATGTCGTGTTGTTGTTCATCTGAGGTTGTATTTAGCTAATTTTTAGATGTCCTAAGGAACATATGATTTATGTTTTTTTATGTAAAACCATATAATTCAAAGAGGGTATACTTTTGTTTTCACACAACTGTATATGTGTTTTTCTGTTTAGTATTTTGCTACTTATACTTTTGTCTTAGCTAGACAAATTCGTGAGAATGAATGCCCTCATACGTGGTATAAACTGCTTGAGTGAATACAGAGGTTTTGGGGGCACCCACTGCCTGTTTTGTTTACCTGTTGCTGTTGGTTTAATGTGATTGTGTCAGTGCTGTACAGGCATTTGGGGTACCCCTGTTCTAAGTGTAGATTTTGGAATTATTTTACTAAAACTCCTATTTTCCTATTTCCCTATCTCTTCTATACTTAGTGTGTTTCTTTAAATGTTCTAGTACTTACCAAGTGTAACTTACGTTCTCATACTAAAAATGAGTCATTGTTTAAATAATCCTATCTAGTTTGAGAGCTTCTCTCATGTATTTTTAATATGTTCTCAAGTTAGGCAAGTGAATGACAAACACTTAGTATTTAATCTTACATTTCATGTATATTTGATCATTAGCTTGCTAGGTGGCCTAGTTATACCACACATACCCTTGATATACGCTAATGAAGCTGTACCTTAAAAAAAACGACACACTTATAAAAGTAAGCGCTTCTATTGTTTTCTTGTTATTTCTTTAATAATTGATGGAACGGCACAGTAATAGCAGTAGAACAGCGTGTGACTGGAGCCTGTGATCACTCTGGAGGCCACTGTCTTTGGAACAAATCAAATATGTCCTGCTGACTGAATGTTTTTATTTTTTAAATTCATTTTCCTCTAGTGAATCCCTTGGGTTAGCAACTTTTATGTCTTTATAGATTCAAAAACAGCTTTGGAATTGCCTTTGTCCCTGAATAGCCACTTCCTGATGTCACTATGCATTATAAAGGGCCGGCTCCGGTGAGCTTCCCCTGTATCAAATCCCAAGAACGCCTTGCAAAATGCGTAACGTTGCTGAAGGGATATTACTTGAAAAGGTTTCAAGCTTATTTAAAGGACCATGCAGCCCCGTCAGTAAAAATTCCCATTAAAGTACTTTTGATATGCATTCGTTAACCGGTAAAATAAACCAATAAATAAACCACTTCCCTTTAGCAAAAGCTGCAGCTCCAGAGCAATGCATGTTTTTGCAACACTGTTTAGCTGCAGAAAAGCATTCCCTTTGAAATGATTGCACATTAAGGTCCTCTTTAGAACCCCCCATAATCATTGGAGAGCCGTCACTGGAGCTGACTGTGATACTGTGATACCACGTGACAGGAGAGACGTGGTTGCCCAAACACATCTCCTGCAAGCTAAATAGGTGCTGGCAGGAAAAAAGACAAACGCTTTCTGCAGAATTCCTGCTTGCATTTGTACAGGGACCACAAGAAAGTAAAACGCCCCACTCAGATATCATATATGTGCATCAAAGTGCATGTGATGGCTGGAGTGTCATTGTAAGAATGCATTATACAGGACCGTCAGTTCTATGCCTGTGCAGTCATCTAAATTACTTTAATAGCTGGGCAAGAAAAACTTGTGCCTTTGTCAGAATCACTTTTGCCAGAATCACAGTTGCCAACCGGCAGCTGCTAGAGTATAAGTCCCATCATCCTCTTTCAGAGTCACGAGAGTTGCCGAGCACAAAAGACAGGTGTCCGCCCCGTTAGCAGAAAATACATGTATCATTGGTACTGATGGATGCTGTAATGGACGCACGTTCTCTGTAACAGGGAAGTCAGGAGGAGGCCGCTCATTACTGCCGTGACTTGCTGTAGCACTGTAATCCTGCCGAGTCTGAGTGGCTCCTCTTCGTCACAGCGGGAAGCCATTCTACTCAGCAAAATAATTGTCATGCTGTTGTCTTAATTATTTATTATCGCTTAGCAATTCATAATTAACTCGGTAAACAGAGTTGTTTACTCAGAAGTGTTGTAGTTCTTATTTTTAATTGGAAAGATTATGTGAACCTGATAATCTCTCTGTTTTTTGAGTTCATATCTGAAAAATGGTTCATATGGAGGCTTTGTGTATGTATATATTTACATTTTATATGTAGTTTCCTATCTTGCATTTAGGGGGTTAAAAGGCATTTTATGGGGCAGAGTGGCATATAGGGAAGCATGAGGCATTTTTGTAGGCAGAGTGCTCTATGAAATGCCTTTTAATCCCCTATGTGCCACTCTGCCTCCTCAAACTGATCACATCTTTTAGTGTTCAGGAATTCACAGGCATTTTCATAAGATGTGTACGTGACCTTGCTGAATTCTTATTCATTTTATGTCAAAATTGTTCATGTTAATTTTTTTTAACCAAAAATGCTTAATCCTAATGTGCTGGTTTTATCCACTTTGCTAAATTGTCTGAGTTCTCTTCAAACAAAGCTACATGGAAGCGTTGTGTTTGTTTACAGCTGAAATCCAACCCAAGTGCACAAGAAGAGAAGGAGGCCGGCAACCAGCTGGTAAAATCCGATGAAATTCAGCGAATGCGGACACAAGGCATGAATGCCTTCAGGCAAGGAGATTATGCGACTGCGGAAACCTTTCTGAATTTTGTCCTGGAGGTAAGTGGTTGCTCTTGCTTGAATAGTTATTTGATCTAATCATCTGAAAGTACTTTGTGTTTACATTTAATGAATAAAAAGACTGTATAGTACTATATGTGATACATTTGTCAAAAGAATTGTAGAATTATTGTTACGGGCCTTATATTATTGAGTTTTATCTATAAGCCCGGAATAAGCCAGTGGCAGCTTTCTGACTGAAGAAGCTAATATTTAGATGGCTGCTATGTGTTTACCTTTTTATCTGATATGTGCTTACCCCTCAATTGGTGTACTGCAGACACTGCTTACTGTGATCAACTGGATTCAGCGGTTTAATAGACTGAAGACCATACATTCTACAGTATTTCTGTTTCATTCTCGGTGTTTTTCAGTGTAATGCTGAGCCATTCCTGCAGTTTGTCATCTAACTGTACATGATTTGCGAGTAAATTGGTATTTTTTAATATATATTATTTCAGGTCTGCGTGTGGGATGCAGAGATTAGAGAACTTCGTGCTGAATGCTACATCAATCAAGGAGAGCCTGGAAAAGCCATCAGTGACCTTAAAGCTGCTTCAAAACTCAAGAATGATAATACAGGCGCCTTCTACAAAGTCAGTCAGATATACTATCAGCTGGGTGACCATGAGATGTCACTGAGGTGTGTATTTCTCACATTCAGAATGTCTAGCACGAGAAATACTCCCGTCGTGTTTGCGTAAGGCAATAGCACGCTAAATGTTGAATGCAACTCTGGCATTCAGTAGTTTTCATCTTTAATTTAAGGCAAGGCATGTATTCGTTCAATGTAATGCAATTCTTTACTGCCATTATTGTCAAGAATTTCTTCTTAAGGAAATAAACGGCACATGATATAACCAACCAACATCCGCCAACTACATTTGCTACTACAGCACGAATTAATGTTTTTTTATATATATATAATATATTATATATATAATATAATTTATTAAAAATATTTTTAAAAATTATAAATATATTTTATATAATAAATATGTATTATTTTTAGCGAGATTCGTGAATGTTTGAAGCTCGATCCTGACCACAAAGACTGCTTTTCTCACTATAAACAAGTGAAGAAGCTGAACAAGCAGATTCAGACTGCAGAAGAGCTCATCCAAGAAGGGAGGTAAGAAAACTTACCTAGGGCTTTTGACATGGGCATAGATAGACTGGAGGACCAGGAACCACACACACTCTGTTTAGTCATTGCTTAAAAAAAAAAGACACTTTTGTACAGAAACTGGTTCACAACAGGTGACTAAATAAAATCTTAGCTTTTATTCACTTTATTGAACAAATCAGAACAGAGATTACTCTTATGAACATACGGGGCCTTTTACTAATCGGACTTTAAGTGCCCAGGCTGTGAATTTTTGACTGCTATGGTTGTAATCGTAAAGCTTCATAGCAAAAATCTATTGCAGTGGAAGACTTTAATGTTGTTTGTGGCCACTGACATAAGAATGACATTAATCCCACATTTCGCCTTCTTTTTGTAAATTTAAAGCTTTGTGCCTTATTTCATTTGTTGTTCAAATTGACACACTATTGACTGTAGCCAAATCCATCGATGATCTCCCGCTGGATTTTATGTGCTTTTCCAATCTTTAAATACTAAAAAGACATTGCTCTATCCATATGTCCTTTTTCTAACAAAACCTAACTTGTCCACGTTGAAGTATAGATCCCTATGGAGTTCTACTGGAACTGTGTCTTTCCTGTGAATCTGCGATTTGATCCTGCACTTACTGTTCCTGGGTTATTTTTTTTGCGCTGAATGCTTACAAATACATATGCACCCAGTTTTCAGACTTCATGCATATCGATCAGCGACTTTATGAAAGTAAATCTCTGCTTCTGGCAGCCTAAAAAACCTCCAACCCTCGAATGCATCTTGATAAGCATTTCAATAATCACTTTTAACTTTATGCTTTACAGACCCCCTGCTGATCTAAGCAGCATGCACTGAAAACTTCTCTTTGGAAGATATGCACATAAATTATGAAAAACTGTTCAATTACGTTTTTACTTGTAGGTACGAAGATGCCATCAGCAAGTACCAGGGCGTTTTAAAAACTGAACCCGATGTTCTTTATTATTCTGCGCTGGTGCAGGAAAGGAGCTGCCATTGTTATTCCAAAGTAATTTTTCTTTCGTCCTTTTTTTCTCTTCATTGTAGACACTGTTCAATTACACACAATTCTAATTGTTATACATTTGAGCGATCTGACAAGTCTTGTAGGATAATTGCCTTTAAGTCCAGTTTAACACCAAAGTACAAATGGCTTGTAATAAAGCTGTTGGCATTTTAGAAGAGCACACGGCAACATACAGTGGGGCAAAAAAGTATTTAGTCAGCCACCAATAGTGCAAGTTCTCACAGGAAATACAGGAAATCACATTGTAGGATTTCTAATGAATTCATTGGTAAATTCCTCGGTAAAATAAGTATTTGGTCACCTACAAACAAGCAAGATATCTGTCTCTCACAGACCTGTAACATCTTCTTTAAGAGTCTCCTCTGCCCTCCACTCTTTACCTGTATTAATGGCACCTGTTTGAACTTATTATTAGTATAAAAGACACCTGTCCACAACCTCAAACAGTCACACTCCAAACCCCACTATGGCCAAGACCAAAGAGCCGTTGAAGGTCACCAGAAACAAAATTGTAGACCCGCACCAGGCTGGCAAGACTGAATCTGTAATAGGGAAGCAGCTTGATGTGAAGAAATCAACTGTGGGATCAATTATTCAAAAATGGAAGACATACAGGACCACTGCTAATCTCCCTCGATCTGGGGCTCCTAGCAAGATCTCACCCTGTGGTGTTAAGATGATCACAAGAACGGTGAGCAAAAATCCCAGAACCACACGGGGGGACCTAGTGAATGACCTGCAGAGAGCTGGCACCAAAGTAACAAAGACTACCATCAGTAACACACTATGCTGCCAGACACTCAAATCATGCAGTGCCAGACGTGTCCCCCTGCTTAAGCCAGTACATGTCCGGGCCTGTCTGAAGTTTTCTAGAGAGCATTTGGGTGATCCAAAAGAGGATTGGGCGAATGTCATATGGTCCGGTGAAACCAAGGTAGAACTTTTTGGTAGAAACTCAACTCGTCGTGTTTGGAGGAGAAAGAATGCTGAGTTGCATCCAAAGAACACATACCTACGGTGAAGCATGGGGGTGGAAACATCATGCTTTGGGGCTGTTTTTCTGCAAAGGGACCAGGACAACTGATCCGTGCAAAGGAAAGAATGAATGGGGCCATATATCGTGAGATCTTGAGTGAAAACCTCCTTCCATCAGCAAGGGTATTGAAGATGAAACGTGGCTGGGTCTTTCAGCATGGCAATGATCCCAAACACACCGCCCGGGCAACGAAGGAATGGCTTCGTAAGAAGCATTTCAAGGTCCTGGAGTGGTCTAGCCAGTCTCCAGACCTCAACCCCATAGAAAACCTTTGGAGGGAGTTGAAAGTCCATGTTGAACAGCGACAGCCCCAAAACATCACTGCTCTAGAGAAGATCTGCATGGAGGAATGGTCCAAAATACCATCAACAGTGTGTGAAAACCATGTGAAGACTTACAGAAAACGTTTGACCTCTGGTTCAATAATATATAACCTCTGGGTCAATAATATATAAGGGTATATAACAAAGTATTGATATGAACTTTTGTTATTGACCAAATACTTATTTTCCACCATAATTTGCAAATTCTTTAAAAATCAGATGATGTGATTTATGGACTTTGTTGTCTCATTCTGTCTCTCATAGTTGAAGTGTACCTATGGTGAATATTACAGGCCTCTCATCTTTTTAAGTGGGAGAACTTGCACTATTGGTGGCTGACTAAATACTTTTTTGCCCCACTGTATCATCAGAAGAACACCAATACTTCACTTCCAGTAGGTGTGGTAGAGATTAATACAGTGAGGGAATCTAAACCTGCATGGTATACACATATGGCTATCCAGAATGTAAGATAAATGCAAGGACTGAATAAGATTTGATGAGCCTACATCAGAAAATAAATGGCAGACGAGATGGGCCAAATGGTTCTTGCTTGCAGTCAAATTCAATGTTTCTCTGTTACTTCCCAGATCATTGACAGGACTCAAAAACTTACAGTATAACATTTTTGTTATTAATGCATGATAACGTTAATAAAAAGTTTGATATTTGCTTCAGGCTATCCAATACTGTGATATTTGATTATTGTAGCCAAAACAGTGCTGATTTTAAGAATGCCTGGTTGGTTACCACTTTTTCCAGTTCAAATATATACTTATGCTTTTTAATATGCTATATAATATGTACGTTGCTGATCTTTATGTTCTTTTGTTATTTGCTAATAAGCTTGGTCTTATGATTCTAGAACCAGCAATCTGTCGAAGCCATAAAAGTATGTTCAGAGTTTCTACAGAAGGAGCCCACAAATGTGAATGCATTAAAAGACAGAGCTGAAGCATACATTATGGAAGAAATGTATGAGGAAGGTATGATTACTATTATTATTTTAGTTAATATGCAGTTTGTTGTTAACGCATCAGTCCTGCTAGATTACACATTACACATGGATGTTAAATAAACCATTAAATAGAATGTTAATGTTTTATCGTCATAAGAGGGCACAGATCCCTCTATCCTACTATACTTTCATCTCATAAAATAAAGAGCGACGTGTGCTTAACCCAGTCTCCTGCTCCTGTACCTACTCACCCCACACTTCTTGCTTCATACGTGGAAAAGAGATGACCAATGCAGGTGACCAGTGGACCAGTGCCTCCTTACATTTGGGATAAAACCACTACACATGATTAACAAACTCTGTTGTATCAACATGAGGACAGCAACCCTCTACGTAGACTTAATGTAAAGTATGTTAAAATTACAGCTGTTTAAATGACACACACACTCCGCTGGAGGAAGTTACTTTACCATATAAACACAAACCAGGTGAGGAATTGTGAAGGAAAATAAGTAAGCTCCTTCTCACTTGTACACATGCCACATATTCAGAGCAATTAGTACAAGCAATACTTGCCACTCACTTGGAACGATAAATATCCCTTCTCCCCACCGTATACAAGGAAAGGTTAATGATGTATCCATAATAAAGAACATCAGAGGTCTACCCGAAAACATTCCACGTAATCGCCTCTGAAAACCAGACCTTTTTTTCCCAACTTGTTCCTTTCTAATTGTGCCTCCTTTGAAGGTAAGATCTTACAACGTTGGTGTGCCACCAGAGACACAATCATTGCCGCTGCAGGAAAAGGTTAAATCGTCCTGCCTGCTAAATATGGTAATTTCAAAGATGTCTTATTGACATTTGAATTTTAAGCCGATTGATTTTCGTTAGGAAAATTGCGACTGGCCTACTCTTGGGGATTTGTGTGCATAATGCCAAATCGCATTTGAGCATAATGGATCCGTATTTGGCTCGCAGCCCTTTTCTTTCGCTGCTACGCAAGCCACATATAATATACCGTGTAGTATGTTTGTGCAGAACGTAGAAGCATCCTTGCTCTGCAAATAAAGCTTCTTCTTTCTCCGCTGCCAGCTGATAAGAGCTGAGAAAGGATGTATTATCATCCACTAGAACAATAAGTTCCTTATAAATAATTGAGAGCCGTACAGGTTGAAATATGGGTTGAGTTGGCTGTCTGTAAATCATCAAAAGAAAATGTTTAGGTTATGAAACCTCCTCTGACATAGCTTCTGGTACTCGGATTTGAGGCATTGAAGTATATGTCAGAATAAGACGGGATTTATGCTACCAACAGAGCATTTCATCAGAAATAACCTTATATTCTGATTTATTAATGAGGTAAGCTAACTACTGCTGATCCACGCTATACAGAAAAAAATCTTTTCCATAATACTTTTCCTACAGTTTCTATCCCACGATAACTGGTATATTATTATGCTCCATTCTCAGAAGTAGGTATTTTAAATCGGCATGTCTTGGGAAAAAATCAAATACTTATTTGCAGGAAAATATATTTTAGAATTAATAGTCCTCTGATGTCATCAGTAGGCCAATAGTATAATTAATTTGCATAAAATGTTAGGATAAAGTAACAAAAGAGCTGGATTATTGAATTTGACACACACTCACACTCATACACATACTTACACTCTCATATTATATAATGTTATCCTGACCAATATAGCCTCAAACACTGGGTCAGCGACTTTTTTTTCTTCTTTTTTGTTATTTTATTCTGTTAGAATTTCCGTACTATTTCGAGCCACTTACTCTTTCAGATTAAAATGTATTTCTAGGTGTTGCTTTTGATCTCCAAGGAATGCTCAGTTGAACATTGATGCATGTTTATGCTGCCCCAATAAAAATAAAACTTGTGATAAATCCATGGTTGTTGGGCCCTTTACAGCCTCCATTATTGTTTATGAATTCAGCAGTAATGTTTTCAGGTTCGTGTATTCATGTCATACTTCAGGACAGATTTGCACTGTGCTGTCGAGTGTCTAAGTAATATAAATTGGTTGGCACCTCCTGCTGTCTAGCTGGGAAACGGCACAAAAGACAAATGTAACACTTGCTGAGAGCGAACATCTGCTTGGAAATCTTCTGATGCAAATACTTTGTCTTACTTAAGACACCTTGGAGTTTTAGACCTAAAATAGAACATCACCATGGAGCTGAAAGCTGGTGGTTATTTGGCTGTAGATGAAACGCAGAACAGATGTCTCACTGGACCCAAAACATGAGGACGCATTGCCATCTTTATACATAACTCTTTATATGACAGAAGGGTAATGCCAAATGCAGAAAGATTCCAGAATCAGGAATCTGCACTCACTCCCCACAGGAACTCAGGTGCTTAGCTGTGCCAGGAAGGGCCAGCTCCCCAGTAAATCAAAATAGAAAAAGGCTCCAGGCACTCAAGGGTTCCATCAGACAGATTTATTGAAGGAAACGGACAACAACGTTTCGACCTCACAATGAGGTCTTTATCAACTTGATAAAGACCTCATTGTGAGGTCGAAACGTTGTTGTCCGTTTCCTTCAATAAATCTGTCTGATGGAACCCTTGAGTGCCTGGAGCCTTTTTCTATTTTAAATGCAGAAAGATTGTCTTGGATGCCAGCGAGATGCCCATTGCTGTTCCCGTAACCAGTGTAACAAACCCAAAAAACTAAAGGCTAAAAAAGGAGGTGATTATAGTAATAGTCCATCTCTCTGACACTTAAAGTGTTAAAAGAAAGTTAACACCACATTGGGCATGGTGATGAATGTCGTTAGGCTTGTGTAATTCATTCAGTACATTTAATATTTCTGCTGTTTTTAACTTTGCCCATCATGTATTTAACCAGCACGTACCTAGTGATGGCTTTTTAATATCCGGGCCCAGGACATGACAAGGAGGTCTTTGAGCAGAGGCAGTTTTAAATCTGTATTAATACATGCAACATTCATTTTCTTTATTATTTTACACTGTTTTCTTTCTTGTGTGTCTGACAGCTATTCAGGATTATGAAACTGCTCAGAAGAACAGTGAAAATGACAAGCAAATTAGAGAAGGTCTTGATAAAGCTCAGAAACTTTTGAAGCAGTCCCAGAAAAAGGACTACTATAAGATCCTTGGGGTAAAAAGGTAAAGGTCTTTTCTCTCTATTTTTTCTTTGTGGTACCGTGGTAAATTCTGACAAATAACTTAATCTGCCACCTCATGGAGCCGGTCATTCCAGTGGTTCCCTAGAACCTTACAACCAGGACCGGTCCTGGATCGAGTGGTATTTCAGGCAAGAGTATACTCTTGCACCCTTCTCTGTTCTTTTACATAGATCACAATGTTTTAAAGCATAGCAGAATTAAGCTGTAGAGAATAGAGTGCAGAACAATTATTTCTTAGGCAGGGGCAGCTGAGCGAGGTACACGGTGCATCACACCCTGGCACAGGGAATAATTGCTCTGCCTCTGCTCTGCACAGTTTCTTCAGTGTCACTCTGTACACCACCTTCCTGGCTCATTCATTTAATTAAAAAAAAAAGAAGAAAACAAACAAAAAAAACACACACTGGCAGCATACACTAACACTGTACATAGACGCTCCATCGAGTCTAACATTGTATACTAACAAACCCCCACACACTCGCTTTTACACAAAAGAATGATGACTCTCACCACAGTCTAATACTATACATTAACACTCCCCTACACATTCACTCAAAACTGTACACACACACCGTTTAGCATCACCTACACATGTTCATTCTAACACCGTACACTGACACCCTAAACAGTCAATGCATGTAATTTAATTTCAAACAAAAATACTAAATGGTGCACATTATATTGAATCAATAATAGTTACTGTTACTGGATAGAGAGAGGTTACAGCACAGGCGAAAATCATGGACGCAGGAGTGAAAAGAGGTAATACACACACGCGCGCATTCATGCTTGCCCTTACAGGCAAAAATACTGGTTTACACTTGCCCATGGATCCACACTTTTTACTTGCCATACTTGCCCCAACATAAAACACTTTCAAAACATACACACCCCTTCTCCCCATTTTCTTTATTTCTCTTATTTCACTTTCTTTGACCTCACTTTGATCACCCTGACATTGCTGTGGCAAGACACTTTGTGTTCTGCTTCAAGTTCTCTTTGTTGTTTTTTTTATTGTATAGAGCAGCAATGATACACACATTCCCAGACTGTGTATGCCTTCTGCACAAAGTACCTGTGTGCTGAGGATTTGTATATCTATTCACAATAAATAATACAGTACTCTGAGTCGATTTTATTTCCCCCTCTTCGCTGTCTACTGGCACATTCAGGAATGCGAAGAAACAGGAAATCATAAAAGCCTATAGAAAATTGGCACAACAGTGGCACCCAGATAACTTTCAAAATGAAGAAGAAAAGAAAAAAGCAGAGAAAAAATTCATTGACATAGCATCTGCTAAGGAAGTCTTAACTGATCCAGGTATTTTTCTTTCTTGTGTGAAGTTTTTTTTTCTTCTATTTTTCCTAAGCTCATTTCCCCCACATTTCCATGAATAATGCTATAGAAATAAATTAAAATGATTTGTAATTCATATTTATATTGCATATTTTTTTCCATGTATAGCTTTGGATACATTGAATTGTGTTGTAGCAGTGCTTTATTATATGCTGTT
>VKOC01027402.1:0-13859 GCA_009364415.1 Spea multiplicata
CTCCCCATACACCACTCTGCCTCTCTCCCGACTTCCTGGTGTTTTGTGGACCTCCGTTGCAGACAGGCACTTTCACTGGAGCTTCATAGAAGCCCCAGTGGAAGTGAAGGAGAGTAACAGAGGCTGTCTGTGCGCATCGTGCTGACAGAGAGGATGATCCTCTGCAGGAGACCTCAATTGCTCTGAAAAAAACCTCTTTTTATAATCGATAAAAATCAATTCGACTAATCAATAATGAAAATCGTTGTCAATGATTTTCATTACCGATTATTATCAATTTTATCGATTAGTTGTTGCAGCCCTAATATAAACCCAGACGAAGTGGCCTAAACTGTCACAGGAACATGATAAGATAACAACACATATCATAATGGCATCTTTACTAGTAATAGCAAGACATTGAAACACAATAAACACTTCAGATTGGGGAATGATAAAGCAACAAGCTATCTTATAACTGAGGATGGAAAAGGGAATAGATAGTTGGATAAAATAAACAATCTGGAACAATATAATGAATATGAGGAAATTATAGAAATAATAAAAGTTAGTTAAACCCGTACACATTGAAGTTGATTATGAAAATATAAAGCTTTTCCTTTTATCCGAAGATAAATAAACGTGGAGTATAACACCTGCCAATGCCCTACCCAGACCACAAGTTATATGTTGGTATGTTTTATGGAACAGAAACTGAACTGATAACTTGTTTATTGTTTTTGTATATTTATAAAGAAATACTACATTTTAAGAAAAATTGATTCAACTAATCGATAATGAAGAACGTTGACAACGATTTTCATTATCCATTATTATCGATTAGTTGTTGCAGCCCTACACTTGTGACATTTTCACCAAAGGAAATACTGTTCACAACAAATGCTACATACTCACTTTAGAGGTTTTGTGTTTTTTAGACTCAATAAAATCTTCATTTTCTGAATCTGATGCCGGACGAAACTGCAGCGTCCCAGTGTTGATGTAAAATCCCCCATATTTGGTTGTCAGGGATGCTGGAACCAATTCATCATACTAGAGAGAGCAGATACGGAATGTATATTAATAAATACTACATATACACTATATGGACAAAAGTATAAGGACACACCTCTTAATTTATTGAATTCAGGCATTCCAATAAAATCAAGCACCTAGCCATGCAGTGAGCATTTACAAACATTTGGGTTGTTCTGAAGAGCTCAGTGATTTCAAGTGTGGTACTGTGATAAGATGCCACCTTTGCAATAAGTCAGTTCATGAAATGTTATCCCAGCTAGATATTCCACGGTCAACTGTTTGCGGATTCTGGGGGGGCACACTAAATTTGCAAGCCTGTCTGATTAATTAGGACATCATGAATAGATCCTATCAAGTGACATCCATGTAAAAGAAATTACACTGTTTCAACCAAAGTTAATAATGCTCCTGGTGTTCAAATGTTTTACTGCTTACCGCCTCAGAGTTATCAATAAATGGGTCCGTCTCATCGTAACCATAACCAATATCGATGAGATCCTGCATACGATCCTTCCGGTGTTTGTGGACTTTTCCTCCCTTTTAAAAACACAACGTAAAGCAAATTACCATGCAGGCATTTTCGTTAATTTCTGTGCCCCTCTCAATTACAAAAATAGTAATAAAAAAACAATGAAGCTACTTATTGAAAAATTATACATCTTTGAAGGTTGTGGTAATGTTGATGTCATGAAAATGTTTGATTAAAAATGTATAGGTGAAATGGCTCACCAGCATTCACAGATAATGATGCTGCATGTGGCAAAAATAATACTTACATATTTGGCCTCAAATTTCTTGGCCAGACTTTCCACTTCCATTCTCTCTCGTTCGTCATCATTAAAGGGATCATTCTTAGGCAAAAAAAAACAAAACAAAATTACTTAACTCTCCTGTTTCAATATATATATCATACAATTGACATATATATATATATATATTCTGTAATCATAAGTAAATACAGAAAAGATCTTATCTGCAACAAATAGGTCAAACAGACTATAATTTTTGTATATTTAAGCCCTTCTTTACTAAAGGTGTTTTGCGCCAAAAAAGACTCTCCTTAAAACCTTCAGGACCAAGGATTTTTTGCCATGTTTGCACTAAACGACCAGGGCGTTTTTTTTCGTGATTTTGCTATATTATTCAACATTGATTGCCCACTAACTCATTTAGTACACCCACACACACACACTATATATTGTTTTTTCCATCATAAATAGGGCTTTGTTTTGAAATAATAATTATGTGTGTGTATATATATATATATATATATATATACCCACAATTTAGTATGAAAAATATCTAAAAATGTGCTAAAACAAAAAGTATATATACAGACATACACTTTTGTTTAGCAAGTCCCAGCATACCACATTTTAAGAAAATCTTGTTTAGAAACAGTGATGCGCGTCATTCAGATTTAACCCTGCAAGTGCCAAAATAAGTGAAAACACCAGGCATATGTGGTGTTTCCAAAATGGACAAATACCTAAATAACCAGTGCAAATGGAATAGTGTATGCATAGTTTTTATAGGCGAAACTGTGAAAAATATTTCCCTTTTTCCTATTTTTTTCCCCACATTTTTAGATACTTTTCATACTAAATTGTGGTTTATATAACACAGGGTGTTGAGACTGCCTAGCGTCAACAGGGGGTTTTTCTTTTACCTTCAGCCAATTGTCCATTGGCTGAAGGCTTCCATCTGGCAAAAATATCTGCCCCCCCATAGACCCCCGCTCATTCAACCATCAGGGTCGATAAAGTGGCGTCACTCTGTGCCCCATAAATAGACATGTCTCATAGTGGTTTCTGCTTTTCTGTTCAAACCCACCCAAGCAGACAACTTTACAAGGATAATCCAGAAATGCCTGATCTTTTTCATCACAAATAAACAGACTTAAATCTGACACATAAGTTTTCTTCTCAGGATTTCTCCACTTTTGCAACTATTTTTTCCTTAAAAACAGAATATAATGAAAAAAGCATTGTTTTTTAGGGCAGCCTCAAAAAAATCATGCTGAGAGATATCATCCCCAGATTCCTCAGGCTGAAAAACTGTAAGGTGTTCCTGGTCCTCGTCCTTATCAGAAGTACACAATAAACACATTATCAGAACTAAAAAAGGGGTGCCAAATAGTCCTTAAATTGTTTTTACATGAAAGGGGCCAGTGGAACAACATTAGACATGGCTTCTTGTGACGTTTTAGAGACACTACCTTGAAGCAAGATAGATTTTTTTTCCACTTCAGTTTCCCCTTTGGTGGCCTACAATTTGCCCAAATTTCCTTCTATTTATCTAGCATCAGCTGGTCACACAGTTGACACACCAAAAAATACTTAGTGCAGTCCCCCCTTTGCTCTGTATTACTGGGTAAAGATTCTTTTTGGTTTCAGGCATTTCTGAAAAAATAGTGAGCAAAATAAGGAGCCTGTCAGGGCAATCGGTAACAACCTGGGAACAAAGCTGGACAATATAAATCCTACTTGAAAGCCACTCTTCAGTGGCAAGCCACAGAACTTATAGATCAGGAATCAGCAAAGAGAATAAAGTCTAAAACCCTTTTTTTTTAAAGAAAAGGCAGCAGATATTCCGGCTCTTGCCACGTGGATGCCGGAGAAAAATGATTTGATCACTTACCAAAAATTTCAAACCGTTAGGGCTGAACGAAAGCAAATGTCAATTAAATTCCTTAATTGTTCTTCAGCATAAAATTGATAAAAATGTAAAACAAAAAAAGAAAACTTCAGATTGGAGTAATTGTAATCAACGGAAAACATTTGTACTGGCATTTCAAGTACACTGCCCATACCAGCACGGTGTATTTTTCTAGTAAAAGATCAAAAAGTTTATTGAAATACTACAGTTTCTTAGAAACAGTTCTGTCATCCCACCAAAGGCCTCCTTTATGCATTATATTGCAGCAGTCTGACCTCCTCCAAGCACTCCCACCTGCCATTCATGATACACAGTGAAAGCCAGTTTCCCAGGTAGTGCTATCTGTATTAAAACGCATGGGCACCAACATATCTCATTACAATGAAACATATTTTAAGAAGAAAAAAAAAAAAGAAAACCTCAACACAAGCATACCAGCAGCACCTTAATACAAGCAATAGTAGAGGGTGCTAGCACACCCAAACCCTTTCAGTGCCAGAGTTCAAGTTGTTATGTTGTTTCATTTTAAAGAATATGTTTAACATTTACACCTTAGTAATAAAAACCAGAGTTAAGTTCCTCCAGTAAACAACAATGGGTTAGGTTAAACCTCATTACTAGCACTTTCGTCCTGTATCATCATATGCATCAGTCTTCACACCACACCCAGTAAATTAGCTTTCTTGCCCAGCCACAATCCTACCAGTTAAACATATTTCCAGTTATTAAGATATATAATTAAGGGTTGTTACTTAAAGGGACACATCAGCCAACATATGTACTTTAAAGCATATGATAGCTGTGTAGTACCTTTAAATTTTCATGGTATCCCCATGACAATTGCAGAATCCCCCATATACCTTTGGCCCTTTCCTGCAGCTATTTTATGTGCAGGACATGTGCGTGACAATCAGCTCCAAAAACTATTGGACTGCAGGAGTCAGCTGCAGGGCTGCACTTTCTACTTCAACATGCCTTTTTTTCTTTAGAAAGGGTGTCAAAATAGTAAACTGACACTTTAAGTATACAAAAATACTTTAAACATAAGTATAAAGAAACTGTAGTGACTTTCAGCTTTCCGTTATACAGGAGAAAGCAGCATAAAAAATTTTTTTTATCTGCTAAGTGGCAAAAGCAAGACCTGCCAAAAGATCGGGGGAAAAACGATTAGCTTTGTTTGTTTACGTTAAACAAGATATTTTAAAATAACGAAATGATAAAAAAAAAAGTTAAAACTTCTTACATTCTTTCGCCTCACGTCACCCTTAAAAAGATAACAAAACAGAATTCCTCCATATGCATTTGCCACCTCTGGCCACCTTCCAGGCGATGTGTTTGGCCAAATACATCTCCTGCTGCTGGTGCCCACACAGTGTACCCTAGCTATGCATATGAGCAGAAACTGTTGCCAATTTTCTATAACCGATTAACTACTAGCAGGACAGGTTGAAAAACTCCTATTAAAGAACATAATCAATGTGCTTTAATATGCATTCTTCTATAACAGAGGCTGCACTGAACACCAGTGTCTCAATAATAATATTCGGCTAGTACCATTTCTTGAGGTGGGAAGTGATCAGCAGTACCTTTGCACAAATGGTACCTAGCGGTTTATGAAAAAGCAAACACTTCCTTTAGAAGTAAGGATACGATTGAAAAGAGTAAAAAGAAAGTTCCCTAGAATGAAAAAAGACATATTCCCAAAGCAATTATATAATTAAAAAAAATGTAAAGCCTTCAACCTCTGTAAGCCAGTCTAGATAATGCTGAACTCAGACAAAAGAGGGACAAGCATTGCCAGAACACCTAGGAACACATACTAGTGGTTGAGTACACTTAAGACTCACCTAGTTTGTACACATAACATGTTGCATCAACAGGATGGTGGATGGCAAGGAACAGTGTATTGTGGGTACGTTTCTCACTGAGGGTGACAGTTCTGCGACACCATAATGCATAACAGTTTACCGATACTGCATCTCACCTGTGCCCGTTCCTCTTTTACTGATCCAACAGTAACAACTCGCCTTCGCTTTAACTCATTTTGTAGTAGCTCCGGATAACTAAACTCCGGACAGCCTTCTTCCGTTGCTTCAGACAAAGGCCACTCAAGTCTCACTGTAACCCGAGGTTTTTGCAAACACTGCCCGTCAGCTTTAACAGCATCGACATCTTTAGCTACAGTAGACAAAGTATGTGTTTCGCGTGGCGATCTATGCATGGTCAGCTGCTGCGGGGGAGGCCTTTGCGGTTGCACGGCCGTCTGAATTGGTCTCGGCTGCGGCGGCCTTTGCGACATTTGTGCCGAATGCTGCATATTTTGAGGGGATCGCTGATGATGGTGTTGTTCCACTACCAGGCTTCCGCCGGCCTCGCGTGACTTCATGGGTGACAAGCTCACAAACGGCACTCTACGCGGCTCCGCCATTCCTTGTTCAGATACTTTTAGTAGGTGCACTTCAGAACCCGTGCCTTATGGACTCTCCTTGCTTAACGTTATCTCCAATCCCAGTGATACAATGTAAACAACCACCACTCCAGCTGCTGTCAGCCTCACTCCTATGTCTTTTTCGCCACCACAAGCTCCATCACCTCAACCATCCTGTATGTCGTAGCCATCTTGAATACTACATACAAAAAAAGAGTAGGGTCGCTTTTTCCAGACGCATGCGTCAAGAGGTCACCGAGTATGGGCGGAGTTAAAGTATTACTCAAGTCGCCCGAACATTTATTGTTATTTTTTTTTCTAACAAGCCTCGAGGTTCTACATTCTAAAGACACTGCCACACTCACACGTGTTCTAAAACAACATAAGTCTTGTGTTCATGTGCTTATGACTTCTGTAAAGTTATCCACAACAATTATTCAAACTAGCCGATGACTTGCAACACAACGCGTCTCATGACGGAGAATGATACAAAAACACTGACTTGTGTCTCTTTTGTCTACAACTCCTTTTGAACGCCTCGTATTGTCTCACGTGACTTTGGACCTTCCGCTAACTTCGGTTGTCAGGGTAACAAGGACGCTGTTGAGACTCCTACTGTACGAGGCACAACAAATTGCTAACATGAATAACAATATTGAATTGCTAGTGGGTCTTTGAAGTAATATTTTTCTCGAGGAGAGACCAGACTTTCATTTCGCAGCCAGGAATTTCACCCTTCTGGTACAAAACGTCCACGAGGTTGGGGACCCGTCCAGTATCCACAAATTGTTTATGGCCTACTGAAACGCCGTTCGGTATATGAATGTAGTAGGGCATAACAGAGGTTCACTGCAAGTATAGCAAGGTACGCTGGCCGCTAGGCAAAAATCTATGTGCTTTTCATTGCTAAAACAGCCTACAAGAGGCTTTTTTTCTGGCACCAGATTTGGAGAGAGACATCGAAAAGCACAGTACTGGAGATGCTTCCTTTGTGCCTTCATGACTGTGGTGCATGTGCCACATACAGGAGTCTGAGTTCATTCACCAGGCAACTCTTTGTCTAGACTGTAGGCGGACAAACATCTGCACCATATCTATGAAGAAACCTGGAAACAGAGGCAGAAGTTCTTTAAATGATATCCTATCCCTACAACCCCTTCTACTAACCTTAATCCCTCTGATTTTGCCATATACTTCAATACTAAAATCGATACTATCACATATGACATATCTGTACAGTCATCGCCCTGCCCTCACCCTCCCTCTGACTATACGCCATCTACCCACTGACTTCTTCTCCCTTCATAGCATTACATCAATTCTCTGCTGTCACTGAAGAGGAGGTATGTTCTCTTCTTCTTTCCTCTTGTCCAACCACATGCCCTCTAGACCCGATCCCTTCCCATCTCACCCAGTCTCTTTCATCTACTACTGTCTACTCTGAATCTGTCCTATCCTCCTTCAAGCATGCTGGATTATTGCAACTCCCTACTAACTGGTCTCCTCCTCTCCCGCCTTTCACCGCTTCAATCCATCCTCAACACTGCAGCTAGATTAATTTTTCTCTGCCGCCGTTCTTCATCCGCTGCTCCACTAAGCCAATCACTTCATTGGCTCCCCATACCCTTCAGAATCAAATTTAAACTTCTGACCCTGACCTACAGAGCCCTTAACAACTCGGCACCACCTTACATCTCTATCCTCCTATCCAAATACACCCCTACCCGCTCTCTTCACTCCTCTCACGACCTGTGGCTTTCTTCTACTGTTGCTACCTCTTCCCACTCCCATATTCAGGATTTCACTCACGCCGCTCCCCTCCTGTGGAATTCCCTTCCCTGTTCCATCAGACGTTCTGCCTGGTATGCGGCTTTCAAAACTTCTCTGAAAAACCACTTGTTCAGGGAAGCTTACAACATTCCTTTACAGTGCTCCCAACCATCATCCTAATCAAGCCATCTGAACAAACAGCTTCAACACATCATCGCAACCAGAGCAACTCATCCCAATCCAAGCAGTCCTCTCCTATTGTCTCACTCCCCTCTACCACCGACTAGATTGTAAACTTGCAAGAGCAAGGCCCTCTTCTCTTTTGCACCAGTTTGTTATTGTATGTGTTTATAAATTGTTCTAATGAATGTAACAGCGCTGCAGAATCGTCTGGGGCTTTATAAATAAATGTAATGTAATATACTGTTACTCCAAAAAAAAGCCCTCCCTTGACCCGACTGATCTGTCCAATTACCGTCCCATCTCTCTACTTCCTCTCACCTCTAAGCTTCTTGAAAGAATTGTTTATACCCAATTAACTAGGTTTCTTGACCAACTCCTTACTTGACCCTCTTCTTTTTGCTTTTCGCCCTTGACACTCTACTGAGACCACCTTACTAAAGTTACAAATGACCTACTAACTGCCAAATCCAAGGACCACTACTCCATGCTAATCCTACTGGACCTCTTTGCTGCTTTTGACACTGTGGACAACCCTCTTCTCCTTCAAACTCTTCATGCTCTTGGTCTCTGTGACATTGCTCTCTCCTGGTTCACTTCCTACCTCTCTGATCGTACCTTCAGCGTCTCTGTCTCCAGTAACACTTCCCCTCCCCTTCTCAGTGGGGGTACCCCAAGGCTCAGTTCTAGGACCCCTTCTGTTCTCACTCTACACTTCCTCACTTGGCAAACTGATCGCATCCTTTGGCTTTCAATACCACCTGTATGCTGATGACACCCAGATGTATCGATCCTCTCCTGATCTCGCTCCTTCTGTCTTAGATCGTGTAACTAACTATCTCACCTCTGTCTCTACCTGGATGCCTGCACGTTTCCTGAAACTCAATCGCTCCCAAACCAAACTTCTCATCTTCCCTCCAACGCTAAGATTCCCCCATCAGTTTCCCTCAATGTTGATGGTGCTATCATCTCCTGTCTCCTCATGCCCGCTGTCTTGGTGTCACCCTTGACTCCGACCTCTCATTCACCCCCCCCATTGTCTGTCTCTAAAACCTGCCGTCTCTATCTTAAAAACATTGCCCCCCTCCGTCCCTTCCTAACACAGGATGCCACTAAGGCTCTCGTCCATGACCTTATTATGTCCCGCCTTGATTACTGTAACTCTGTCTTAGCTGGTCACCCTCTTAACCATCTCACCTCTCTACAATCCAACATGAATGCTGCTGCCAGACTTATCTTCCTCTCCCATTGCTTCACTAACACCTCTCCCCTCTGTCAGTCAAATTGTTATGTTATATACTACTTGTTGTGTCCTGTCCACCCATTGTACAGCGCTACGGAATTTGATGGCGCTATATAAAACAATAAATAATAATAATAATTTCCTGGTTTGAAGATTGTCTTCTGGTTTCTAAAAGAACAGCTGATTTATCCATTTCTTATGGATACAGGGACCAAGAAAGCGATTAAAAAGACAGACATTCCAAAGACAGGTTAACAAGAGCTTAACTCAACTAGAGTTAATTAACAAACAGTACAGGCACCACTCTGAGAACTGCACAGACTGGAAAACTAAAGTAGACAGTCAATGAAAGAAACTAGAGATGGGACAACTTACAGAAGAGAGTTGCTTCCATCCAGCCCAGACTGAGGCATTTTATTGGTCAGCCTAGAGGGTTTGAGATGGTTCAAGTATACTTGCTTTGGTTTACTAATATTGCATATTTCTCACATACAAAACAACTAAAGGTCTTCCAAGAAGAGATATCCTTAAATAACTGTAAAATTAATCAAAGTAATTACCCAAAGAGAACAGTAGAATAGAGTGGATATTTGGATGCAGCTGTAATTGAAAAAGAACTTGATGAAATCCAGAGATGCTGTCCAGAGATATTTGGTCATGTTTAACCTTGTCATACTGAACTCACTTGACTTCTGCTGATGACTTATAAGCATTATTTTATTGACCAAGAGAGAGATGTGGATGAAAAAGTAGCTCTATCTGATATCCTGTAGCACTGAGTCCAGATATGGTTGATATACTCCGGCAAGCATGGACTCCATTCCACTGAATGGAACCATGACAATGATGCCAGTCGAGATCTTGAGATCACTGAATCACTGAATTTAGATGGGTAAGAAGATCAAGAAGACACCAGCCACTTCAAACAGCAACAGGCAGAGAATGCCATACACTGCAAAACACCCACCGGCTCTGAGCTACACTGAAGTTAGCAGACTTTTCATAAAGTGTCAAACGATCATAGATGTGAAGTGAGTTAATGAGAAATCGAAAGAGGAAAATTTGTCTTGACTAATTATAAATAACTTAATAAGGACCTCACTAATATATTATATGGACAAAATTATTGGGACACCTGAAGATTACACCAGTAGGGACTTTGATGACATTGAATTCTAAATACACATTAATATGAAGTTGCCCTCCCCCTTTGCAGATATAACAGACCCGCTCTTAGACGGCTTTCCACAAGATTTTGTTGAAAGAGTGTTTCTGTCAGAATTTTTTCCCATTCAACCAGTAGAGCATTGGTGAGATCACGAGTGGTGTTGGACGAGAAGGCCTGGCTTGCAATCTCTGTACCAGTTCATAGCAAAGATGTTCAATGGAGTTGAGGCCAAGGCTCTGTGCCGGCCAGTCAAGTTCTTCCACACCAAACTCTTCCAATTATGTCTTTATGGACCTTGCTATGACTCTCCAAGCTGTTCCCACAGTTGAAAGAACAGTATTGCCCAAAATATCTTAGTTTGTCCCCTTCAGTGTACATACCAATACATCCAATAGAAAATACCAAGGTGCATCTGGCCTGTTCTCACTTCAGTGGACTGCCAGTGGCCAGTAGAGTCATGTGATCTCTGTGATGACCAATCATAGCAATTGCATGACTTAGACCAGATGATCTGCCTCACTCCTCCAGCTTTGTGATCTGGAGGAGAGAAAGGGCATTGTGTCTTTTGCTACGGAATACTGTATATGTGGATCAATGGTATTGATCCACATATCTTATATCCTCAACTAGTTTACTACCACCCTTTTACTTCAGAGAGCCTCAGGAAGCCCTAACCAGCTCTCACTTCGATACTTATTAACTTTATTCAGGGTTTATGACAGGGATTTAGTTTTCTCATACTTTGTTACTTTTTTCAGCAGAATAATAATATTATGACTTAGTTTTGAAGTGTTTTCAGGAAGAAACAGTAACACTCACACTATGTCTGCTAAAAATGCTACTTCGAAGATTAATTTGCTTTTGGCTTGCACCTCTCATGATAATGAAGTGTTTTCTGAGGAATATTTACAGTCTATGTTGGATGACACTGTAATTTAATCAGTGTCAAATAAATCAGCTGAAGAGTCAGATCACAATCTAGCCAAGGGCATGAGGAAGTCTGGGAAGGCCACCCAGGAAAGGAAGCATTGCTTACAAGATATGCCCGACTCCCCTAAGCGTGTTAAAAGCTGCTTACCTGGGAAGGAAAATTAATCTGAAGTGCGTTTATCATGCAGTACTGAAAGGTGTTCTACCCAAACAAGATAGATAGATCCATGAAACCATGTCAAGAATTTTAGATGTAACAGGTGCCCTACCAAAGATGATGGAGTTAGTAGAAGAGGCTAAGGAAAAAGGCGAGTTAGATATTTAAGCGGCTGGATACATATGCTTTTTGGCCAATGCTAATTGCGCCATATCTGCGGAACACAGACGATAAGTACTCATACAACTAGACTTGCAGCTTATGCATATAGCAAATTCTGAACCTGGCCCTGCTGCGGAAAATACATTAATATTTTTTTATTTCTTAAATAAATGTCACTTAAGAAAGTTTTAAGAAACCCAAAATATTTGGGGGGGCTTGGAAAGGGTGGGCCGCTTTCCCAGCCGATCATCCAAGGTTAAAAGACAGACCCCTACGGGACATACCCAATAAAGACCTTTTATGGAATCAGACCATGCCTCACCCTTCTTCCCACACCGGGGAAGACCTTAGAGGTCAAGAGGTCAAAGAGGTTTTAACCGATCACAAAACACCCTTCTTCCGTGGGAAAGTTGAAACTGTTACATTTTTTCCATACATGGATACTCATAACATAATGATACATGGGTACTGTTACAGGGTCACCGTACCCAATGCTGGATACCCCTGTTTGAGGGCTGAGGAATCACCAGTCAGTCCCTCATACGGATAACACTCAGCTATCCACGGATCAGCCAGACCACCATTCACAGTAAACCAAGATTAAGATTAAGAGCCCCAGACAGATTATAGGATCGTCTCTTTGAAGGCTGGAGCTGAATCCACATCAGTCTCTGGGCCGGTACACAATAAACACAACATAAAATATTACCGGGTCACGGGATACGGAACCGGACACAAAAGTGCTCCATGACCCGGCTAAACTTCATATGACACATGAGCCAGCTAGCCTGGCCCTGTCACAGGTACTAAATACAATCAGAAGTTATCAAATAGAGTTTTATTATATTCCAATTCAAAATCGAATGCCAATTTTGATTTATTTCTCTTTCCAAGACTTACTTCTTGTACAAAAAGAGGTGACAAATTTAATTGTAAAAGAGGCAATTATTCAAGTCCCTTTCTCTTCCCAAGGCTTTGTGAGCAATCTGTTTTTAGTAAAGAAAAGGGATGCCAGTTACAGACCCGTTTTAAATCTCTGAATTCTGAACAATTATGTGAAATACAAACACTTCAAGATGGAAGGAATTAATTTCCTTCTAGATCTAGTAATTTGCAACAATTGGATGGTAACAATGGATTTGAAAGATTTTTATCTTTTGGTTCCAATCCATCCAGATTATCAACCATACCTTTATTTTATTTGGATGGTAGTCAGGTGCTAACGACGGCACCATGTGATCGCTAGCACTACCCTACCTTGATGGAGGTCTGTGAACACTTACCCCGGCGATCTGCCCCTCACACTGAAGAGCATCACTGGGGTCACCCGATCCGACCGGTCACGCGCAATGACGCGATGACATCACCGCGCAACTTTATGAACAGCTGACAATTGTCAGTTAAAGAGGTATGGGGGCATGCTGCTTAGATGCCTGTATCTCAGGATACAGTTTTACTCGCCTCACCTTTCCAACAGTATAAGGCTTGTAAAATAAAGAATAAAAAATATTAAGTTAAAAATGTAAAAAAGTAAAAAAAAAAAAAAAAAGATAATTAAATTATCTAAGCATAAACTAGTTTAACTAAGTATTCTAGCTAAATGATTACTGTGGTAGCCAATGTTACCACAATGATCATATAGCTATGAAAAGTTACATTCCCTTTTTAAAAATGGCCGGTACTACATTTTAATCCCATGATCCCTTTGATCATGAGGTTAAATTTAGCCAATGGTAGAGAGAGGCAATTTTTGAAATCCTGATGAAGTTGTTCTAGTACAAACCTGGAGTGCGCAAGACACAAATGAACATGTTGCTATGGTTAGAAAAACCATTTTCTAGCCGAAGCGATATATTCCATCACTATTTGTGCACTCAACTTTTGTCCTAGAAATACATGTAGCCCCTTATTTGAAGCTCCAAGGGGTGTAGTTTCTTGAAATGTGTTTCAATTTATGTACCCTGGTTTAGCTTCCCAGATGTCTAGACCACTTTAACTTCAGATATGGCAGATTTCAAAATCTTGTTAAAAAATTGTCTTGAAACATTTAGGGGTGATGCCTGCAATTAGACAGCTCTACGGGGAAAAGAGAAAATGTCGGTGCACTAAGCTAGTCACAGGCTCAAATAATACAAATGTATAATAC
>VKOC01027403.1:0-30098 GCA_009364415.1 Spea multiplicata
GGGTTTATGTGTTATTCTGTTGATCTGTATCTGCTATGCTATGTTTCCATACATTATTTATGTATACCTGCAAATATAGGGTTTGTATGTCTTATTCAGTTGAAACAGCACGTGCTGTTTCATGTGTTGTTTATTTGATCTATACCTTCAGTGCTGAGTTTACATGTGATTTCCAGCTGATCTATACCTACAATGCTATGTTTCCATACATTATTGTTGTATATATAGTTGATCTATACCTGCAGTGCTGTTTAAATGTGTTTATTTGATCTATACCTGAACTACACGGAGTAAGTGAAAGAGAGGTATGGCCTAGTGAATGAGGGGACAAAGGGACTCTGGGAATGATTACGGGGGAGAGGACCTCTCAATGTCACGGTAGGGTCAGAAGAAGGGAAGACTGCACTGACTCTCACAGGTATTCATTAATCTGCACTCAGTGCGGCAAATATATATTTTTTGGTGTGGGATTGGAGGGAGTGATTGCTTGCTAGGGAACGTGAGTTGGGCCCAAGGAAATGCTTGCCTAGGGTCCAATGTTTCAATATTTTAAAAAAATTAGCTGTTTCTTCCTATATATTTAATGTATTTAACGTACATTATTTTTACCAGTGTTTCAAGTTATATATTATTGTACGTATATATATATATATATATATATATCCCATATTATAAAACAAGGTTTAAAGAAAAACATCTGAAAAATGACACACAGTCGACTAAGCCTAAGGGCTTGTCACTCTCACACACAACTCTCTCACACGCTCTCTCATTCACTTTCTCTCACACTCATTCACTTTCAATTAGTCCCTGCCTTCCCCACCAAAAGATACCATGCCCCTGTCTCTTTTTTTCACAGCTCCACTTGGAACATGGTGGGCACCATGGCTCCACCCCTTTGTCGAAGTACTTCCAGTGGCCAAAATATTGCAGACAGTTTTGTGGAGAAAGAAGCGCTTCTGCGCCTCTCTCCATGAATCTGTCATTAATGTTCTGGGGTCTTGTAGTGTTTCCTTTTCAGAGGTACCAAAATAACAGACCTGATAACAGGGAGCAGCAGACAAAAAAAGAAGACAGAAGAACGAGAAGAGGCTAGCAGAGCTGTGGAAAAGGAGACAGGGACACAAATAAATGCAGAAATGGCATAGATCAATACATTGAAAGAATAAGCATTCATGAAATAGGCATACGACAAGGCTTAAGTACCATATAAGAATTTCAATTAAATGCACAACACTGTAATGGAGTTTTGTACGGTAGGTGCTAAATATAGAAGAAAACATTGGCCAAATCTTGTAAGCTGCGCTACTAAATCATCATTAATTCCTTTCATTTCATCCTTAAATCAATGTTTGTAAAAACACAGAGACATGTATGAACCTGATCATAAGCATGTTAAGGTTAAGTATGCCTTGCTAATTCACGTGCACTTCTCTACATCGTCTATATTATACCTTGCCTTCAGGGCCAGGATCAAATGTGATTGAACAAGTTGAAGTGTTTCAGTATTTACCTCTTAATTTATTACATTTGAATTATCCACTCAAACCTATTTTTTTTAGTATAACTTACGTTTTTTGCCCGTGGCATGAATGTCTAGGTAGTTTGATATTTACATGTTTACGTAGTTCCATTGAAAATACTTTTGTTTTTAAAACCAGGGAATTTGTTCGGTTCACCGCTCACCAGATGACTGTTATTTCCCAAATAATCTTTTTAATTTTCAACTTTTTCAAGTAATTAACTTTCTCAAAAAATAATGATCATTTTTTGACTGTGAAATTAGCATAAGACTAAAGCTTACCCAATAAAGTTATAGTATTTCTTTAGCTTCCAGGTTCCTTAGTGAAAGTGACACCTATTTTTCTTCTCTGCTTTGGACTTAACTTTCAATTCCTATATGTGAGCCCGACTTGCGGCTAAAGGTCTACAACAGATCTTATTAATATCAAAAATACTTTGTGAATCCTTCTAGCACACTTCTACCAGCTTGGCTTAAGTCTCCATAGTATAACTGGGCTGGTTACAAGGGAGATCTCTCCAATCAGTCTATTGAGCAGCTCCCACGTACGACGCAGTGTTTAATGAGGCAATGAACACTAGTAGATCAATGTTCTTACCAATGCAATGTGAGCCATCAACAGATGTAACATATCCACGAGGACAGATGCAGTAGTAACTGCCGATGGTATTTGAGCACTCTCCTCCATCGCAAATGCCAGGAATGGTGGTGCACTCATCAATATCTGAAGAAAATCAAACATATAGAAAAACAACAGATTAAAGGATGTTTAAGGATTATTCCCAAATCCTACATTTTATAGTAAAGTATATTCAGTTACCATATGCAATATGTGCCTACAAAGGAAAATAAGAAAATAAGAAACAATCTTAAAATATCTTAGAATACATTTAGATACAGCAGAGAACAGCTATTTTAACAATTTAAACCAGGCTTTGGATGATAATTTCTTGCCATAAAAGTAAATGTCACCTGTTAAATTTATGCCTCTCTTCAGTGGCAACTTTTGTAGAAGTGGAAATTGTGATGACAAATCCTTACACTGATCGCAATATAAGCATCATTTAGTTTCAGTCAATTTTTTGATTCTCATATACTATATATTGTATATATTGTATATTGTATAACACTCAGCAAATTGTGATGTTTCAGTCTATATATAAATGTTGACTTTGATTAAAAATAAAGCTTCTTGGGAGACACAGGAAACATTTGCAAGCAACATGGTATGATCTTTGTCACTAAAGTTTTCATAATGATAGACCAGGACCATATTCTGCAAGAGATTATATTCCTAAAGTGATTTAAAGTGATGTCACCACATGTTACTTTTTAATAATCTCACTGTTCCCATTCCCAAAATTAATAAATTAAAAAGTACCAGTATATTAATTTTCAAATTGTTGGAAGCATATACCGTAAATCACAAAACAATTATTTTTATTAACTCAACGTGGCCATGTTTTGTCTAACTAACTGTATGTTACTTGAGCACCAAATATTCACAAAAAGAAAATTCTGGCTAGTGTATTTTAACATATACTTTAGCATCTTAAAACAAACGTAAAATTAATCTTAAAAATTAGTTTTAAAGATTTAAGTGGATTCTTTTACATTGAGATATATTATCCTGCTTCCCTCACTGGCAGCTTTTAAAATATCATGGAAATTATATCTGCAATTTGGAAAGTTACAGGATATGCATGTTTTTGGAATGGGCTGTTCCATCTTCCAAATAAAAACAGTCTTTGAAATAGAATCTGCATTGTGGGATACAAAGCCAAACACTTGAAATAAAGCTAATAGTTGTAAATTCCAAAACTTTGCAATGTCCAAGAATCCCAGAAACCTTACATGAACTGACCACATTAAGGCCAAAAGCAAAACGTGTTGAAGGACATGCCTTTTCACTTAATCTTCTGAGAGAAAAAAACTGCACGGGAACGTAAAAAAGTTCAGAATCATGCTCTGTAATATCTTTATTTTAGCAGGTTCCCTTAAAGGGAAATATTGCAATTTTGCGAAAATATAGGATTTTATGATTATATATACAGTTCTATCTGTTCTCAGTATCTGGACATGCTGATTTTATATATATATATAAGGTTTTTTCCTTATTCCAAAAACCAGTATGTACTTCTATACCACTGGCAGTTGTAGTGTTAATTCCATTTTAAGAAACACACGCCTCATATGGCATATTTCACCAGTAGACAATAGTAGTGATATCATGCGTTCCAGAGTACTCTCCAGGTTTGACAAGGAGTCTCCTGGTGAATTTCCTTTTCCTCCAAGCAGGAAAGCATTGTTTGGCCACACCCACTTCCCACCCTCGTCCCATCCTTCACAAGGTTGTCTGGGGCTAGTCACACCTCTATGTGTTGCTTGCCCTGCCCTAGCACGGCTAGTCCTGCCTCTGCTCAAAGTCTCCCCAATGTAAACATGGCTATTAGATGGCATAAACAGCCTTCTTTTGACGTACAGTGAAGGAAAAAATTATTTCATCCCCTGCTGATTTTGTACGTTTGCCCACTGACAAAGACATGATCAGTCGGTAATTTTAATGGTAGGTTTTTTTGAACAGTGAGAGTGAACATAAAAATCCAGAATAACGTACTTCAAATAAATTATAAATTGATTTGCATTTTACTGAAATAAGTATTTGATCCCCTATCAATCAGCAAGATGTCTGTCTTCCAGGTGTCTTTTATACAGGTAACGAGCTGAGATTAGGAGCACTCTTCGCAAATCGAAGAAACACAAAATAATCTCCCTCTGTCTTGAGCTCCATGCAAGCTCTCACCTCGTGGAGTTTCAATGATCGTGAGAACGGTGAGGAATCGGCCCAGAACTACACGTAAGAATCTTGTCAATGATCTCAAGGCAGCTGGGACCATAGTCACCAAGAAAACAATTGGTAACACACTACGCCATGAAGGACTGAAATTCTGCAGCGCCGGCAAGGTCCCCCTGCTCTAGAAAGCACATGTACAGGCCCGTCTGAAGTTTGCCAATGAACTTCTAAATGATTCAGAGGAGAACTGGGTGAAAGTGTTATAGTCAGATGACACCAAAATCAAGCTATTTGGCATCAGCTCAACTTGCCGTGTTTGGAGAAGGAGGAATGCTGCCTATGACCCCAAGAACTCCATCCCCACCATGAAACATGGAGGTGGAAACATTATGCTTTGGGGGTGCTTTTCTGCTAAGGGGACAGGATAACTTCACCGCATCAAAGGGACAATGGATGGGGCCCATGTACCGTCAAATCTTGGGTGAGAACCTCCTTCCTTCAGCCAGAAAATGGGTCGTGGATGGGTATTCCAGCATGAAAATGACCCAAAACACACAGCCAAGGCAACAGAGAAGAAGTGGCTCAAGAAGAAGCACATTAAGGCCCTGGAGTGGCCCAGACCTTAATCCCATAGAAAATCTGGGAGCGGAAGGTTCAACTTGCCAAACGTCAGCCTCAAAAACCTTAATGACTTGGAGAGGATCTGCAAAGAGGAGTGGACAAAATCCCGCCTGAGATATATGCAAACCTGGTGGCCAACTACAAGAAACATCTGACCTCTGTAATTGCCAACAAGGGTTTTGCTACCAAGTACTAAGTCATATTTTGCAAAGGGGTCAAATACTTATTTCACTGAGTAAAATGCAAATCAATTAATAACTTATTTGAGATGCAGTATTCTGGATTTTATTCATTGTTTTTCTGCCTCTCACTGTTCAAATAAACCTACCATTATATTATAGACTGATCATGTCTTTGTCAGTGGGCAAATGTACAAAATCAGCAGGTGATCAAATAATTTTTCCCTTCACTGTATGTTTTTTCATTGTGTTGCTGTGACATAGCCTCATAATTTACGTCAGTATGGGGGGATCTGTTACTTCAGTTATTATTCTAGAATTCTCAATAGCAAAACAGTAGAGGTTATGTCACAGGTTTTAAGATGCGTCAAAACTCACCCACGCAACGAAACCATGTCATTTCCCATGGGCCACATTTTGATAGAAAATAAGTACAATGTATCCATTTTCACAAATGTTTAAGTGATTTTGCATTCATTTTAGGTGTAATTTATATTATTCATTCATGGCCTGCTGCCACTCAGTATCTGGCCAAGCCATTCTCATAAAGTATTATATTTTGTACCCAGGACCAAGTGACCATTTTCGTACTAATTACTTCCACAGCCCATCATTTCATCTTCTTTATTTTATAAACTAATTTACACCAGCATTTGCTTACTGATTACCCTTTTCCTTTCTCCCATGCAACAATTTTGTTGTTTTTACCCATATCATCTCACATATATATATAGTGTCTATATATTGTGGTAAAGTGTATGGGAGAGTGGTTGATGGGATATATATCTCACCTGGTTTCCTCAGCCGGGCATGGTAGCAAACCCAGGAGCCCTCAGGTGTGGCTTCCTAAGCTCATTACTGGGGAGGAAGCCTTAAAAGAGAGGGCTGTTAGGTTTGAAGGGGGAAGGAGAAACTGAGTGAAGGAGCAGCTACAGCCAGCGCTGCAGCCCACCAGATATGAAGCTTTACCCATGCAAAACGTGTTACGTTGCTTGGTGCCAGACCTTATGCTTATAGAGAGGTATTCGGATGTTCAGTTAGAGCCGGACAGGCTTAGAGTTTGTTTTGTTTGCAAGGTGCTCTGTGACTACAACATCTAAATAAACATGCTTTACGTTTGAAACCTGTGTGGATACCGTCATTGCCGCCCCATGCGTGAGCTGTCCCCTACAATATATATACATATACATGACCTCAGCTGTTTCATTCCTCCTCCTACCTTACCATTTCACCATCCTCAGTGTCAGGTCAATCATTTCTCCATATATTATGTCCACCATTTTCCTGTTCTCCATATTAGTATCTCCCATCCATTTCTTCCCAATCATAATAATAATTCCCTTCTTCGCATGCCCAGTTCAAATAATTCCCTACACATCTGTTTATTTGGAGAAAATTTCTGGCACCAAAAGCCAATAGAAGTAAGAACTAATGAAAGAATTCTCCTTTAAAGCCACTGAATTCCCAACTACTGTAGCACCGTTGAACTATTCTAAAATATCCTGAGTGCATATGGCACACATCACATCACTGATAATATTATCCATTCGTGCAGGGCCCCCTTTCCATATGTTATGCATTCACTGATCTTGCACCCATTATAAACCACTTATTTTGTTGTTCTGTACTCGGGATTGTCAACTGTTAAAGCACAGTGCATAGATCACAGTTACAAAAATGTAAAGTATATGGGAGTTAAAACCATTGCTTGGTTCAAAAAATAACCATTTGATGTTTTGTTTTTTATATGTTCCCATAAATAATATGAAATGAATACAATTATCAGCTAAAATCATCACAAGTGTTTTTAGTTGATTTACTAGAAAGAAATAGGGGCCAACTGAGTATTCTCTATTGCACTGAGAAGAGTAATAATTAGATTCCATGAAACTGTGGGTACTGAAAACCTCAAATAACTTGTTTGTTATAATTATTTTCATTTACCATTCAATTGTTATTCAAAAGGGTTTGCAATTTCCCGCCATTCCAGGTCCCTCCCTCAAAGACCGAAACAGGACAACTCATGCAAAAGTTTCCTTAATTTCCCATCAACCCTTAATGAAGATTGCATTGGAATCCCACTGTCGGCTAAAGTAAGAATTTGTAACAGTTCTGAATTCCCATGTTAGAGGTTCACGAACAGTCTGCTAAAACAGTTCAGGTAGAGATTAATTACAAACAAATCTATTATAACAAATGTCTAAGAATTAGCCAGCATCATAAAACATGTGATAACGTCCATGCAGCGAGGTAGCGGAGGTTCTGCCATTGGACATTAACCAATTATTTGCTAGAAATAAAGTAATTCAATCACATCGACTGGTGCAGTCGATATTCTTCATCAAGTTATTAGGCTAAATGCTCAAGTCAACAAGCATTATCATCCCATATGGTGCTTATTTAAGTGAAAAGCAGGCAAGTGGCTCGTTACACACATAAATTCCACATTGATTCAACATTTAAACATCAAAAGGCTGAAGATATAAAACTGACATAAAAACTGGAGTATATTGCACACATGCTTGTGTATAAATAAAAGTCTAAACAAAAGATTTCCTTTAACTAGCAAACAAAATGTTCTTTGTTTGCATAGAACCTTACTGATGTAGTCTGACATTAAACAAGCAAATGATAGCTGATAGGTGACTATAAATTTATATGGTGTCCCTCTTGCAAAAGGATTGATTCTACATTTGTCTCTTTGGCTGCCCCCAGCTACAAATATTTTCCACACAGGAGATATGTTTAGCTGAAGAATTCTCATCTGAGAAGTTATTGGACCATAGAGGAGGCAGGTAACTGCAGCTTAAGAGCTGCAACTTCTACGTAAGGTAAGCACTTGTGTATTTTTTTTTTACATTTTTAAAGAAGTAGTTACAAAGTATGCCTTTAGTGCCTGAGACAGTAAACTGTCCCTTTAAAAGCCATGACATGGTAAGAAGTTTAAAACCAGCTAGGGGTACAAGTCAGGGCAATTGACCCCCTGAGTTGAGATCCCTTTGAAATCTTTGGTTTTTTTTTAAACTTGAACTTCATGGGATGCTCCCAGCAAACTACACCTGATTTATAAATTAGTTAAAATTGGGCAAATGAACAGGCTTCTTGAAATAACCTCTCTGTTATACGTAATAGGTCTTTAACATTCATCCTACAAATTCAATCAACATGTTATATATCTATTGTCTTTCAACATATAGGATAATGATGTATTCAAATCTCTAGGGATATGACTGTGAATACAAGGAGTAAACAATGTTGATTACTGAAACAGTTGCTGTGCCTCTTGTGCGAAAACCAAGAGTCTAACACTTTTCAGCTGTCCTTGGAATGAAACGTCTGGAAGAACAGTGGTTGTTTACTGTGTACCACATTTTTCAGAAATCTATTTAATATAACTGTTTTTGCAGGGAGAAGGCTGTATTTGGAAAGCTCTCCTCTTTCACAGTAGAAGACTGTATAGCTAGCTCCTCACTGACAGATACAATGCAACAACTCTCATAGCGCACTCCTCTGTCAACACACTAGATACTAAACATGCAAATGGACCAAAAATGATTCAGATAAATCTGTTTTTTTGGCCCATTTATTTTCATACAGCGAATTACATTCCCTGCCCATTCAGTTCGGAAATTCATTGCCCGGTGCCCACCTTCACTCATTCACTTACATATTCTCATTCACTTACACATTGCCACTTTGGCATTAGCTTGCGTCAGGTTATGTCTTCGGAATTGTGAACAAAGACAGAAAATAAGGGATTAAAGAGAGAAGATGAAAGAGAAGCGGAAGTGGTCGGCAGTAGCAGAAGCATGAAAGAGTGCGTGAAAGGTGTGAGTGTGTTCCTGATAAATTTTTATTCTAATGTGCAGACTTCCATATGTGTAGTGAAAAGGACAGATTACTCTACCTGGCAGCCCCGCTAAAAAATAACTAATATTAAATTATTCTGTGGTCTGATAATTCTTGCCACAGGTAGGCTGCTCGAAGCAGCAAATCAGTGACAGGAAAGAACTCACATTGAAATCAAAGAGAGCGCTTTCTATGCGTGAGCATGGTGGTCTGAACAGCCTCTTGCCTTCAGGGCTGACCGATTGCAAATTGAATTCTGGTTAACTGGATAAACAACTGTGAAAATATTATTTCCATAATATGTATTTCATTATATGAGCTTTAATTTTGTCTTTTCTTTGTATGTTTGTTCTTTTTACCTTTTTTTGTTACTTTTAATGAATTATAAAAAAGTATGTATTTATAGGTTTGGATTTGAGCACTGGTATCTTGCTATTAGTTTTTACATTTTCATGCCATGCTGCTGCCTATGAAAGTGAGACATACTGTGTCCCTGTTTATAATACAAAGCAAGATTTACTACATTGGGTTATTTCCACAGTCATTCTTTTACTTGTTTTATTAGCCTCATCGTGGAATACATACCTTCACATTTCTGAGTTGTCTCGCTTTGTTTATGGCCAGCAGGACATCTACACTCATACGATCCATCAGTGTTTATGCAGGTTCCTCCTTGACACAGCCCCGGTATTGCTTGACATTCATCAACGTCTATGAAATGAAAAATAATTTATTAAGTACAAATAAACAAGTAAAAGTCTATATTCTGAAATGATACAGCTTAAGATATTCTGTACTGCAGGTGTCTTCATAAATTAATGTTAGGGCAGAAGCTCCCAAATGTATCACTTCCACAAGGGTGAAGCTTTTTCATATTCCACTATTTTGAATGTGGTCTTCTTATAAGGTTATGGTAGACTGTTTTTTTTATATATATATAGAACACCAGTTGTGGAAAATGTATTTAGACTACTGATAGCTTGTACTGTTTTCTTCTTCAATCAGTTTTCTTTTTGATATATTTCATCTACGTCAGGATTTCTTCCGCGGCAGGACTAACATTATCTAGTCAATACCTTGACCTGAAATTTCCTCACGTCAACTTTAAAAGGCTGCCTGTACCAATCAAAGACATTCAACAACTTAACAAAAGGGGAGCTATAACTTAATGGGGAGGAATTATCATATAGATCCTGAAAGCGGTAAGATAAGGTGGCTGTTCCTATCATTTACACATAAGGTAGCTTTGTGACAATAAATAATATATTGCACTACATTTTACCTATAAAGCATTAGCAGACCCCATCATATGAATATGTATACTAACATTGTAACATTGTAACAATTAACATTGTAAATATCATTACTTATGTTTATTTAATATACTGATATAGAAACTGCAGGATTGGAAAAAGTGGGAAAGGTCAACTTTAATCTAGCTATATTTTCTGTTTTGTCTTTATTTTAGTTCTTTATTATACGAAAAAGTATTTTCATTACATAACATCACTGGATTTTCCTGATGTATTCCTCGTTTTCTCCCACTCTGTCTACTTCCTTTCCTTGTTTACTGATTAACAGCAGATGCACAGCAGCAAATGCCGATAAAACGAAGATGTGACGTTATGAAAGATGAAAGAAACTTTTAATATTTCATTATAAGTTCATGCACTTTATCGCAAGGTTTTCAGCTGCTCTGTACAGAGGCATATGTTAAGCTTACTTTCATTTTAAAGGAAAACTCCCCCTATTTTTTTTATTACTGTTCTACTTTTTGTTTATTATAATCTTTTCACGCAGCTGCATTTTAGCCATTTGTATGTGTTCTAGTTATGTTATGTTATTTTAGCCCAATCTACTAGGCAAAAACCTTATGGATTTATCCTACTGCCTGTGGAATGGACTTCATTAGGATAATTTAAGTGTGGTTATTGAGCTGGGAAAGTCACCCAAAATATCACCTGACCGACAACAATGGCAGCCTCCAGTTATGCAGATAAAGAAAGCTTAATGTAACTGAATAAGATAAAACCACATGTTTGTCAATGCTAACCAATATGACTGTATATAGTGCTGTATTTCATGCTTAAGAAGAAACAGGTTTTTTTTCATGGGAAAAACAGACTTTCTTAAGATTGTATATGGAAAATCTCAACAATGGAAAAAACTAACTGCTGTACATTACTGTTATTTAATAGAATACACTGGGTTTTTACGTATTACTTATGCAATGATTGACTATAAGTAACTAAGACAATTGAATAATTACTGGAAGACAGAACTGATATTTTATGGAATTGTATGTAAGAAAATACTGTATTTTCTAACCACCTGTTATCAGTGTTATTTCACTAATATACTCGTGTACATGTATAATTTCCAACAATTAAAGTAATGAAGACATTTCACATAATACAGTTTTAACTACTTTCCCAAACATCAAAGCCATCAAATAACACCAACAACTGTCCATGAATGCCATACACTACCATCCAAGATAATCTTTACTGCTTCTGGTCAAACTTGTCTATTACTAATATTCTAGACCAACCATCCAAAGGTTCTAATTACAAAGAAGTCTCAGTTGTCTGAACTTTCAAGATTTATTCTAGGCCTTAAATGTAACTTGGTGTTCCAAAACTATTGCACTCTCTAGAAATTGTCTGTAGGTTAATTTCATAATGTAGATACTGCATTTTGTAATTACATATGTCTTTTTGATATTGTTATCACAGGGGATATATCTTTTCTTGAAGTGTAACATTTTACTAGTCCAGATGCTATTGTTACTAAAAGTATAGTCATAGTAGAAAATAACCACTCCAGACAACCCATGGAGCTGCCTGGGACACCATGAATGGGAAGAAGGCTTCGGCTTTCACCCTAGAAAATATCTCCAATGTTTGGTTCTTGCACCTGCCAGGGGCGCAATGGAAATTTCACAAGTGTGTGGGAGACATGCACAATATATATTGCCATTGGAAATGTTAAAAAGGCATTGTGTGTGGGAGGCCACAGAATGGCTTCTATCCAAGGTTGTTTGGTCAAGGACTTGCCCTGTATCTATAACACAACCCTTCTGATCTATTGATAAATAATATTCCCCTCTCCATTTAAGACAATTCAGCAATGTTGCAGAAAAGGTTCACTTACACAACAGAACTGTTTTTAATTAACAAAAGATAATTATTTAAAAATCCATGTCATTTTGATGACCTTGTTTTTTCATGTCCATTCAAACCTTTGACAAATCCGCCCCCTGCCTATTACTTTACCACTCAGTTATGTGTTTGATCTCTGTTGAAACATCCAGTCCATTTTCAAAGTAAACATGCATTAAAGAGAAATCTCAGCAGACCATGGCTCATCAAGGAAATAAAAATATGTTCCGATCATTACTTAATTTGTATCGTATTACGGTATATAACAGTATTTCAAAGATGTGTGGTACCTCATTTCAAATTCAGGAATAATACTGTTTTAAATCAAGATGTACTAAACATCTAAACTAAAACATTTAGCCAAATAATTAAGCTATTCTGTACTTTCCAGGCCTTACTTTTAATTAATTTCTCTGAAAGTATTTCTGCAGAGCATGACATTTTGGTCATACATTTTTGGGGCTCCCTAACCCTCTGACTGATAAAAAGAAGTGGCGTCATAGCTCTGGCAACCAACAGGTTAATCTGTCTTAACTTACAATGAATTGCAGAAATGTCATTGTTAAAATCACACGCAAGTCATAATCAGATCTTCTAACGAACATTTATTTCAGGAGTTATTGGAAATAATGGAGAACTTTAATTTAGCTATACACACAAAACTTTAGTCCCTATTAAACAAACCAAAAACATACTATTCAAAGCCTTTTCGTTCGGTGATAACACCGACATGACACGGATATGAACCTATGAAAACTATTGCATTTAATCAGCAGGGTAATTTACTTCTGATTTTAATGTACATGACCCCTCATACTGACTCCTGTAAGGTTTAGGGGATTGTATTTAGCTCTTGTGGAGCCTGGCTACCCACTTAAGTATCCTGTCTGGATCTGCTGATATCCTTGGCAATTCATTCATTAATAATAATTACCGTGATCATAGGCTTAACACCTCCCGAGTCACTCTATTCCCTGTAGTGGGGTATGTATGAAAAAACTGTCTCTATGACAGCATATCTTATAATAGTGATTCTATTATTGTGCAGAAGTGTTTATTCTGAAATGTACACTTTAATATGGAATTACCTTGACATGCTCCACTACGAATGTTGGGAATAAAGCCCCGTCGGCAGGGTTGTGGTTGGGCAGGGCACATTTCACACGGGTGTCCCCAGGCACGTCCAATTGTAGCACAGCAGAGTGTTTTGGTGCAAACAATTCCGGTCACCTGTCCCTGACACATTTGATTGATGACTTGGGTAAAACAAGGTCCTGTCCTGTAATCTGTAAAAACATAATACAGTTTATTGAGCACCACATCATTTTTCATATACATTAAGTATATTGGACCATGAAATGTTTGAGTTGGAAAGCTAAATGTTAAGCGGAATGTGAGAACTTTGAGAAAGTTCACAAAATATTGTATAATATTGGATGTAATACAGCAGACCAACATATGCATACTTTAGTGCATAGCCTACATAGTCTATAACACTGCAGCCAAGAACGTTCTTCCAGCCATATTATAGTACATGTCAAAACTATGAGCCGAGTTCCCAGGTATGATAATAATATTCTTATGAAATGCTGATCCCGTTCAGATATTCTGTTCTAGATGTAATGCAATTAACAGTTAAAGACCTTCAGGTGACATCAGCAAAACATAGCGATTTGGTTATTGTATTGTCATCATCTTGTTACCTTTCTATCAAGTTTGCGGATATGAGAATTTCCCACATCAAGAATATAACCACATCTGAATAAACTGGACAAGAATAAACCGTAGAATGTAATATTAAATGGACACAACAGAAACCATACGGATATTTAAGGCACCGAATTTATAAATGCATTTAATCTAAATGATGCATTGTATAGAATCCAAATACAAATGTGTTTTAACTTAAATTAAAAAAAGAATTATTCATTCAAGACATAATGAATAAAGGCACCACATACTGTCCTTCTAATTTGTTCATCTATACTCTACAAAGACATTACACTTATTCAAAAAATATTCCACCATCTTTGTTTTATACAAATTCATTATGTTTTAATCCAGATATGTATCATATCCAAGCAATTATTCCAGCATTGGATCAACTAGCGTTATATAGAAACAGAAACATTTTCTCTATATTTCTCAATAGAAAAAGTTTTGTAAGAGAATTTTCAACTACAATATGTATAAATGTATAAAATAATCTAATGTGCTCTCTTGCTTCTGGAGTTAGTCTAGAGCAGAAAATAGCCCTCAAACAGGCAGATATAAAAGTATCTATTATACTTTATATATTTCTATAGTATTATATTATGTATCTATTTGTGTCTATATGTGTGAATTTGTACATTTATTCTGGAAGGGGCCCCTTGTAACAGTGTTGACCCAGGGCCTCTCTGACCTTGATCCATCCCTGCTGCCACCACACAAGCTTTTTACTTTCTTCTGTCTAGGATAACCATACCACATCTACACATTCATATTTTTACATCACATATAATACAGTTATGTGAAGTATATTTTATAATTCTCTATAACCTTTTCGACTTATACTGTTTATAACTTGCTTGACATAATGTTCAAGTTCTGTATTTGTCATTAGAAACATTCTCTTTCAGATGTATAACTTTCTCAGAAGTTTATTGTTGAAAGTTATGCGTTTCAAGGCTAACGCACATTAAGCAAACCAAGATTGAAATAACAGAAACATGTTTATCCCACTGAATCCTGTTTAATAGTAGAGATTCAAGTGGTAAAATACGCTCTATTTTCACCTGAAACCCAAAAGATAGATTAATGATTAGATTTAATCAAATTGTTAACTGGTCAAGTATTACTGGATTGTAATTACAAATCGTTAACTGGTCCAGTATTACTGAATCATAGTTGACCACATCGGCCATATTTTCCAGGACACGTAATTTTTACATATACCAGCCCAGATAAAATGCTGCCCTGAAGTATGGGGGTGTAGAGACTTACAGAAGGAAACACAATAGTCAGTTATACATCCTCCATATTTCAGGGCAGCATTTGCTGGTCAGGAATATGTACAATTGATGTGTGTCCTGGAAAACATGGCTGATCACCCTACATAGTACATAAAACTTTTTATATCATAACAAGAACAAAAAATATAGTTAAATTGTTATACTGTTCATGAAGCCAGTCTTTTATTATTTAATCAATAAAATGATTACATTTTGAAACATTATTTGAGCTTTCTAGCATGTCTATTTAAGTTTACTTGGTGACCCCCTTGCAAATGCATGAATCCCCCCTCTTCTTACTCCCCAGCTCTCTGCCATGCAGGAGATATGTTCATTGAAACACATCTCCTGACAAATATTTTACTAATCATTATTGATCTCCAGTGCTGGCTCTGCAAATGTCACATGGGGGTCAAATGAGCCCCCTTGTGCACATGTACATTAAGCGCTCACACTTATTTCAGTGGAAATGCTTTCATGAAAATGATTTTGGTTTCTTTTTATGATTGAAACTTATAAAAAATTTAATTAAAAAAAAGTTTGAATTTAGTGTTACTTTATTATGCATGTCAGTGTTGGTTTTAAATGTTGTCACATATAACGTTATTGCTACGTTTGCATTCTCCCTGATTGCAATAGTCCTATGTAATCTGCTGACATTCTATACATGTAAACCAAGTTATATAATAATACATACTCCCATACCATGGTTTTTTTTTTTTTTCCATAATTTATGGCTTCCAAATGGAAGAATTTGTACTTGTTCTTGGGAAATTTAAAATCATTTTGCTTTCTTATATGCTACTCCATGCAACATTGTTCACCTGTAAGGAGCTCACTATTCTTAAGACCAGTATTATTAAATTGATATTAGATCATGTGGTAGATATATCCTCATATAATATTACAATCTAGTCTTTGGATTACTAGGACAAAGGTACTACCTCACCACAGCCGTATTTTTTGTTTTTCCAAACGGTCATAGTTGGGGTCAGGATAGTTTTGTATTTATTGGCGGCTATTCTGTCTTCCGTTGTTTTCTTCCATATGGTTCAACATAAAAATTAAGATAGTGAAGGATTAGTTTAACTGGCCATGTACTGGTTTTTACAAAAGAAAGTATGAAGCCTCTTGTTTATTGAAATGTTGTAAAGCAATAGTTTTACAACGCTTGGTAAATATAACGAATTACATTTTTATGGTTAGTTTTCTTAAGGCACAGTTAACAGATTTGCTTTTAGGCGTGATTTAGGAATACTAGGAATTTGTACCATTTGCAGTAATCATGTACTTTTGAGCATTTTTAAAAAAAATATTATTTTCATGTGTTTTCAAATACATGAAATTATATATATATTATATATATAATATATATATATATACGCGAGCAAAGCAGGCAACCAAAATTTCTTTCTAGGCGTTATGTTCATAGTATTTCTTCTATATATCCAAACATACTCATTTACAGAATACTCTTAAAATAGATGGATTACCTAGAAGATCACAAAGCAAATGGCCCTTAATCGCAAGTAAATTGCACTTAATCTGCTCCACGCTAGAACTAGAGATCCATCCTCATATGCTGCCAAGAAAATGTACTACAGGATTGAATTAAATGGAAAGCTAATACATCTGTTTCATGTGGTAGTCCTTCCATTACGAATACAGTTCAAACTATGATTTCACTCCCTATTATACTAAAAATATGAATTGACCTGTTGCAAACATACCTTCCCATTTTTTATCTTGGCAACAGGGGCATCACCTAGGGGACTGCTGGGGCCGAACCCCCGCGACTCTGGGGCTAAAGCCGAGGGCTGGGGCATAATGCCATATCCTGGAGCTCTGCAACTAGAGTTTAAGCCAAGGGGGCGGCACACCCCGGGTGCCAATCACACCTTCACTACAATCTGTTCCTGACTCATGGGCCAGGAATAGAGTGTGGATGTGTGTGAGCATGGATGTGTATGTGTGAGTACAGATGTGTATATGTATATGTGAGCATGGATGTGTATGTGTAAGTGTGTGTGAGCATGGATGTGTTTATATGTGTTAGTAGCAGGTGTGCATGTGTATTGGCATAATTGTGTAAGTCTGTGCAAATGTGAGAGTGTGTGTAAAAAATGTATGCCACTACATATGTAAGTTACTGGGGCAGAGGCAAAGAAAAATATGAGATGCAAATATAATAATGAATAAGAGGAGAGAAAGGGAGAGATAAAAGAGATAATGAGATGGAGGAGGAGAAATGGAAGAGAGAATAGGAAGTAGGAAGGGTACTGATAATGGAAGAGCTAATGAGAAGTGGTGAAAACAGGGAGAAGAGGGAGGGATAAAGTGAAATCAGAGGAGAGATGAAGAGAAATGGAAGAGATTAGATAAGTAAAAATGAGAAAGGAGGTCAAAGGAAAGGGGAGAATTAAATGAGAAAGGGACGAGAGAAAGAGGAGGGGTGAGAAAAGTATGAAATAGAGAAGAAGAGTAGGGGAGAATTACATAAAGGGGAGAGATAGGAAACAAGTGATGTAAAAAGAGAAAAAGGAAGAATGATAAAGATAGAAACGAGAGATAAAGAGACGAGAAAGGGAATCAAAAAGAAGGGAGAGAGGTAAAGAATAGAGGAGAGAGACTCAGATGTCTAAAGCAGATAGACTCTGTAGCATATGTTACAGAGGTTGGTGGAAATGAAGAAATCATAATATTGACCACTCGCGGACTCCACTGCTATGCAGTCTGCTGTGACCTCTAGACCAGGATCTTTTGGAGACCTAGCAATGCCCCTGCTTGGCTATATGAGCGCTCCAGAATATGACAATTACATATAAAACAATAAATAATAACCCTATACAACAAAGCAAGAAATTACTGCACACCCACCAAATTAAAAGCATCAAAATATCTTAAGCATAATTATTGAGGATTCCATATATTAATTAGCCTGACATATGCACAAAATGTACCTCACTGGTTTTAAAATGTATTATGAAGTACCAGCTAAGGCTTGTTACTCTGGCGTGGGGCACATATTATTTCAGTAAAGTCACTTAATCTATCAGGTCATTCAAAGTTAAGGGTCAGGTGAAGTATTATTCAAGGTTTTGGTCACAACTCTAGTTCCTGAAAGGGTAAATAAGGTTATCATTGTCACAATAGTGTTTAATTATACAACTGTAAATTGGAGGTAAGTGTAGTTAGCAGAGCCATTTTAACTTAACTAAGGTGCTTTAAACGAGGCTCCAGAACAGGGCTCAGTTCACGTGGGGGCAAAGGGTGGACCGTGTGGTCAAATCCAACAGACGGGCTACTGTAGATCAAATTGCTGAAAAACTTAATACTGGTTCTGATGGAAAGGTGTCAGAACAACAGGGCCCATGCTGACCCCTGTCCACTGCCGAAAGTGCCTACAATGTGCACATGGGCATAAGAACTGGACCACGGAGCAAGAAAGTGGCCTGGTCTGTTGAATCACCTTTTCTTTTACATCACGTGGATAGCCGGGTGCGTCTTACTGTTATGGCTGATCGGTGTATACGTGTGGACCATGAACAAGTACATTCATTCTCTCTAACCACGCATCCTGAAAGTGAAACTATTTTTTGTAATATTAGTGATGAATGATGAATTCCTCGAAAATAAAATTGTCTTTTCTTTCAGAACATTTATTTCCATCACTTATCCAGGTCTTCAGCCCCACACCCAAAGCTTTTCCTAATACATTTATCCCTAACCACCACACCAGCATTTTTCCACAGATGGTAAGGTCTTCAAATTCATATGCCGCAAAGCTAAAAGTGACTCACCACATATTAACTGCAAGAAAATCCTGGAAAAGGAGGACATTCCTTCTCACATCACCAGATAGCCAAGCATTATATTGATCCCCTCTTAAAGGGCTTACATATATATACCGTGGCACACTTTAAAGGATCAAAACTGCCATTTTATAATCATATTAATATTAAGGTGATCGTGAGTCAGGAGTCACTGAGAATAGGCCCAGGAGTTAATACAATTATCGATGAATGGAGCAGTATTCATAAGAACCCCTAACTTGTAACATGTCATGAGATACTCTAGAGAAGCTACGCTAGCCCAGAGTGTGTGCCTTCCCTGGTGGCGTTTTCTGCAATACAAAAGCATGCATTTGAAAACACACAAAAATAATATTTTTAAAAAATGCTCAAACTGGCATGATGACGGCAATGTATAAATGGTACAATTTTCTGGTATTCCTCAGTCATGCCAAAAAGTAAATCTGTTAACTGTGCCTTAAGAAAACTAACCATAAAAAATGTCATTCTTTATATTCACCAAGCGTCATAAAACTATTGCTTTACAACATTTCAACAAACAAGAGGCTTCATACTTTATTTTGTAAAAATAGCTTTAAACCCATACAGGGTCAGTTGAATTAATCTATCACTATCTTAATTTTCATGAAGTAGCCCATTCCTCACTGGCCATTGTGGGTACTTTCAGTAATTTTTTTAAAAAAGGGTCAATGTGATCACTTGGGGCTAGTAAACAGTTTAATCTAAATATTATTAGGATACAAATATTTCATCCCAAAACCTTTTGGTTCTTGTGAGAACATTTCCAAATGCCCTACCAATATGGTGGCCCCGACATACACTTAATGCCCTTAAAATAGAGCTCATCCATCAATATCTATCTATATCTGTGGTCAATTTTATCACAGCTATGTAGCAAAACACTGAACAAAATATTTAGGTTTTGCCTGCAATAGAAGAGGATGGAGATTAATGGAACATAATAATTTGAAATTAAAATTCCATTTTAAAGGAAGTCAAACAGGTATTTGCCTAGAAATATATATGTTATGGAAGAAGGGTAACAAAAGGAGTTTATTGACTTTAAACTACACAAATGCTTATATATAATTAATATCACCTGGCGTCCTTTTATATAAGCAAGATCCGAATTAAATACATAGTTATGCAGGCCGGTGAGATAGAGTCAAAGTTTAAAAAGATATACTGCTTTCATGTACAACAGAAGTAAGACTGCAAGCGCCTGTAATCCCGCCAGTGATTAGTTACTGTTCATTTCTCTGTCTCCAGGCCGGAAATTAGTCTGCGAGACCTTCAGATAGCTGAAGAACTAGTCGGGATTTATCATACAGTTAAGCACGAGAGGCCAACTAAAGGAAAACTACATGTGTTCAAAATTAAAGAAAATTACTATGTTTAAGAGGTGCGGATTAGACAATTCAATGTACAAAACTATGCACGTGATGTCATTTATATAGTACAGCCAATTACAGGGATACAATATTTAAGCATAGAACAGCCACTCATTTATGTGGTAGCCATCACACTGACATATGTAGGGGAGAATCAATCCATCAATAAATGTATTACCTGTATTATGATACAGGTAACATTTAAGACATCATGGATTATACTCATAATGCCTTATGTGCTTACATAGAGTGCTGTGTGCTTACCAAAAGTAATTTCTCATTTGCATGTAAGTTGTATGAACATGTCTATGATTTAGAACCTAGAGGACCATATTATAAGTTATAAAGAAATATTGGAAGGAATATTATTCATTTATTAAGTGTATGTAATTTTTCTTGGCATTTTGGCAATTGTATATAGCCATAATAGTTTTTAAAATAATAATTTAGGAGCAAACGTGTATTTATAATGCAAACACCTTATCTGATGTATTATTCCTTCTAGTCTTAATGTATTACACTTTAAATGGTAATTAACTTAGATTTTCTCTTATAGTATGCTTGATAGAGTATAACGATAACATTGGCTTCTATGTTTTTCATTGTACCAGCACTGGAAACTGTATTGCATCAACTAAATCTAAGGAAAGCCCAGTGATGATGGTTGCTTCAAACCATGGGTGCTCCATATTCAGCCGGATTTCTTCTTGACATGTGTTTCTTAGGGGGTTTTTTAATAGGAGTGTCTGCTAAACACGAAAAGCTTCTTTTCGGACAATGAATTGTATTTCCTGCCCTTTCAGTTCAGATTAAATTCAGATGGCTTTTCCAATTTTGAAATGAAATTAGTTGTCGCTCACCCTCATTTGCTCTCTCACATTCTCTCTCACTGTCTCTTTGAATCTCTGCCTAACTTCTCTGCCAAACGCTTCAGTGTCCTCTTGTTTTCCACAGCTCCGTTTCTTGTCTTGCCTTCTCTTGTTCTTCACTTTTTCTGTCTTCTGTACTCTTCCTTGGTTCACTTTTTGCACTATCCACAGAGTTATCTGGGCCTTCGGAGGGCTTCTGCACTTTTCTGGGAGTACTCCATGAGATCACAATAACGCAGACGGATCAGCGGAGAAAGAGAGCAGTAGAAACACATGATCTGGTGTAGTACTTCCTTAACGGGGCCAGTCAAAAGTGCTCCAGGAGGCCAGGTTAACCGAACAGATAGCGGGGCAAAGTGGATCAAGAAAGAAGACAAAATAACAGAAGAACAAGAAGAAGAAACACAGAAAGCAGAGCTGAGGAAAAGGAGACAGGGACACTGAAGCATTTGGCAGAGAAGTTAGGGAGACATTGAGAGAGTGTAAGAGCGTGCAAATGAAAAAACATGAAATGCAAATGAAAAATAGGATCTCTCTTCTTCATTTCCGTTTCTTTCATTGGGAGCCCCTCTTCATTTTGGACATTCGTATGAATTAACACAATTTTCAAATTTTGTTAAAAATGAATAAGTCTAGTAGACACTATATAAAAAAACTTACTAACTCTAGACTTAACTGTCAAAGTTCTGCAAAGTTGTCCACTGACTGCTGCCTAGCACAACTTGTCAGATCAGTTCCTGTGACGTTCACAAGTAGAGTTTAGTGACTTCTGAATGCATCAGGAAACCATCTTGACCCAATTTCGAACAACCACATGTCTACTTATCAAGCTACAACTTTTGTCTGAGATACTCTCAGCAGAGAAATGGTTTCTCCTGCCTTATGGTGATAGTAGCCTCTAATGATAAATCAGCAGCTGTCCGTTATAAGAATATTTTTATGCTATTAATACAGCACTTCTTCAGCAAATGACCCCTACATGTACAGTTTACTCTAGGTAATTTGTATCCAGAACCATTACGTACATAGTATACTTCTTGTGATGGTTTTATTTTCTTTGTGTGTTGCCCAAATCATTTAGCGGCAATAATGACTGTTATTTGGCATATGTTTTCACTACTGTTGAACTCATTATCACATTAAACAAGCTTCATGGCTCAGTTATCGGACCACACACTCTACCCTGATGTTAGTTTTAATATAAGTTTCCAGTCACTAGTCAATTTATAGCATGCATAGGGGAGTATGTGGTCCTCTAGTCAATGTTGGCCCGCCACTTAATTTACCTTAGCTAGATGTTGGCTGAATGAGAATAATGTGTTTTTGTAAGGTTGACCACAGCTAGATTGTCTGAAGTTGCTGAACCCTGCTCTGTATTACATAGTATCCACTAATGAAATACATTATATTGCACATATGCACATAAACTTCAGATCACATCATTGTTCTGTTCTATACAACCTTCTTGAATGTATCATGCATCGACCAATCATATTTATTCTGTTGTACACAATATTCTAGGAACACAGCACCCTACACTTGTGCCTTCAAATATATTGCAAAGTAATCTTTCTTAGGTCAAACATAACCATATCATGTGCTTTTAAAGATCGGATTACAGCCATATAAGGGACAAAGGCTAAATGTCCCCAAGTTTCACAAAATACATTAAGTAGCCCTTGTTCCAGTTTATTGTATGCTTAGCTTGATGATGCGTGTATTCAAAGCACAGTTGAGGCTGGTACAGCAGATTCCAAGTGTGACTCTATAATAAGTCAGAGGTTTGGGTTTTTTTTTTTAACCAAGGCTCTGCTTGCCCTTATATAAATTTGAATTTGTGATCTTCAGTACAAAATCAGAGATCTTTCAGGTTGCTTTGTTACAAGAAGCATCATTTTGTATTTATATATAAACCCACTTACCTCTTTCGCACTGTGGGCCAGTAAAGCCGTACACACACATGCATCGATTGGGTCCAATGCAGCGCCCTCCATTCTGGCAGCCATTTTCACACACAGCTGTCAACAAAAAAATTATTTAAAAAAAAAACATCTTTGGGTTATCAAGTCAAATAAAATCTTACTCTATTATAGACATTCAACTCAAACCCATTCAGCAGAAAGAAAAACAATAGGTTTCTTACTAAAAGGACACCCCAGCCACCATCTGCATTTTAATGTGATTAAATGAATGCCACATCTTTGCAAATACGTGCAAAATACACGACCGATTCATCAGAATACCCCTATGCATTCGCTCAACGTAAAAACTTAACTAAATAGGCTTATTAGTTTTTTTATTACCTTTTTTATTTCTTTAAAACAGAGCATTATTAAAAAAGCAGGGGAATGGGCATGTAATGAGTCAATAATCTCAAGATTTATGTACAAAAGCCCCCCAAAATATTTGGTACTGAAATATCATACAGGAATATATATATATATTCCATGAATAAAGCAGTCTGTGGCACTCCTACTGATGTGGGCTACAGTTCCCACAATGTTCATGCGAATAGTAACCAATGGGGACTGAAGTCTCATTCATGGAATGGAAATGGGAGACTTTACTCAATTTGTAGATCAGATTTTCCAAAAAAAAAAGAAAAGATAGAAACAAAAACTATTATCCTAAGAATACTCACATTCACACTGACAAATAATGTTTTTATCACACCTCTATGATAGTAGAGGAAACATTACCCATCAGTTGGTATTCAGTGGCTAATGTTAATAAGCTAGTGACATACATTGGATTTTTTTCAGCGCATTTAATGTACAGGAGAGATGGAATATGCAGTATTCTCTAGCTGCAAACTCTATTAACTGTGTCTCCTTTTAGCTTCTTCTTTGCTGAGCATATATCATTGTGAACAGCAATGTCAAGATCTATGGCATGGCATCAAATAGCTTTGTTAAACAGCCATGTGGCTACAATTCAGTGAAAAATATGTCTCGTCCTGTACTGTGCTGGAAACAAAAAGCACACACGTTGTTCTGTATGAAAATGTAGTAAATGTATAAATTAACAGATTCCAGCATGCCAAAGGTCCTGTGCCAACTTGCAGCAAACCCAGGAATCCACAAGACTGGCGTGTCTAGCCATTAGTTTCCATGCTGGCACGGACTGCATAGTTAATAGTATAAGCCATACTCATGTGCTTTTATTACATATAGCACACCCTGTTGTCCCTAAAGGGAAACATATCCTAAAACACAGGCTTATCCTCTATGAAAGAGCAGTTTTGTTAAATTGATAAGATATCTTTATATATTTATAAAAAAATAAAATGTCTCAGACGTGGCAACAATTTCAGATAACTTAACATTTCTATATGTGCTAGCCATACTTTGCTAAGAGTAGTCTACTAACGGGAGAGTAAACTGATGAATTATACAGCAGGAAGGAAAGGGTGTGAAGGAGAAAGGCTTCCCCTGGCTTCATGGAACACAAGAGCCATTTCAAACATTTAGAATTATCCAATGTATAATGTCTAAAACATATACATATGGATGTTGCCAAAAATGTTTGTTCATATAGGCAAAACATGGTTCTTCTGTTCTATCTCTGAGAAAAAGTGAGTAGAAGAAGGCACTGTAAACATTTAGTCATCGAATGTATTAAACACAGAGAGAAGGTTACTTGCCAGCTGTATTTAGCATAGGGATGTCTACAAAAGAAGTGTCTAAACAATGGAAAGTCATCTATATTAGGTCCAGGTTTATTATGACATATGGTGCACTTCAGTCTGAAAGCCATATGTAGGCTATGATGTATTTATAACGGCTATCCTTCTCAAACTGCTTTTTCATCAATGCAGCCCCTTTGAAAGAGCTATACTGTAAATTGTACCTATACCTACTGCTTTTCTTTTTTTTTTCACTTAAAATAGGTGTTAAAAACCACATACATTCTGAAAGCTGAAAAACATAGTGGAGGAGGGGAAGTTCCTTTAAAATACCATAAGATTATATGAAATATAGTAATTCTGCTCACGAATGGGCAGACAAGATGAGCCAAATGGTTCTTATCTGCAGTCAAATTCTGTTTCTATATGTTAATATACTTTTTCATTTATATTTTAATACTAAGCTACTATGTTACCCATGTCCATATTTAATCAATTGATGCGTGTTTATATTAACCATTTCACTTATAATTTTGGAGTCTTCACTTTCAGTGAGGTTGATGTGTAGCTCTGCTCACTTTCTGTCATTCTGAATATTGGCATATCTACCCAATATTCAACCATTTGCTCTACCCTGACAAAAATCATGTTTATATAAAGCATGGGGTTGGCCCAGGGGAGCACAACTAGGAAGTTCTCATGTGAGTATGGGAACCACGAGATTGAAAGTTTCACTTACTAATGGGTCCATTTTTAGGAAGTATCAACATCTGTTATCAATGCAGAAATGGTGACTCTTCTGGAATATTGCTTTATTCTTTGCTTTACTATTTTATAGAATCAGGGGACCTATCTCTAGAGTAAGAGAAAATTGAGTAGATAGCTAATAGTTCTTTTGCTCATGAAAGGGTTCTTTTGCTCATGAAAGGGTTCTTTTGCTCATGAAAGGGTTCTTTTGCTCATGAAAGAAATGAGTCTGTATGTAGTGCGCAGCTTATCTTAAGAGTGGCTAGACCATGATTCCCTACCTTGAGCATCTGACTTGGTCATCGGAGAAAGAACTATCAAGGACTTAACTACTCTGCCCATAGCGCTATTGACAAGTGTGTGGCTATCAAATATTACATGAAATGAATTAATTTATATTCAATTTCAATACAACAGTTATCTCTGTTTGTATATTGGTCAGGTCTTTTTTCTATATGCTCTCAACTTGGAAGAAGGTTTAACCTTCTCAAAGCTACTAGATTGGCAAACACTGTAAACATATGTTTATGTATTATTAGACAGTGAGGTCACCTGCATGATATGTGAATATCACATATGTTTATGTCTACAGCTCTGTGTATCTCTTTGCCATGAAACATTTTCATTGAGGTTCCATCATTTCAAAGGAAATATCAGTTTACAAAGACCAAGTTCAATGTGTTTTGTTTTAGTGTGTAATTGTGCTGAAAAATAAGTAGGTTAAACATTTGTGTGTGTGCATACATTATAACAATGCACTACAGATAGACTGTGTGAGCAGATAGACTTTAATCTTATAAAGGCAAAAAGCACACATGTCGTAAAAGTCCAAATGTATTAATTAATGTTTTTGTCAAAGCATCATTAGCCTTAACCCATGGACTTGCACAGGGCTGTTTTAATAACATTGCAGGCCCTGGGCAAAAAAACATAGAAACATTGAAAGTGACGGCAGATAAGAACCATTAGGCCCATCCAGTCTGCTCAACCTCTGAGTAATTTCCTCAGTATCTGCCCTTATCCTATATCTAGCTTGGCCTTATGCATATCCCATGCTTGCTTAAATGTCTTTACTGTATTAACATCTAGCACCACCATTAAACCTTTGCCCCTCTAGCTTATGACTATGTCCTCTTGTTGTGGAAGTATTTCTCCTTTTAAATAAACTCTCTTCCTTTATCTTGTTGATTCCCTTTAAGTATTTAAATGTTTCTATCATATCCCCCTTGCCACGTCTTTCTTCCAGACTATATAGGTTAAGATCCTTTAACCTGTCCTGGTAAGGTTTATCCTGTAATCCATGAATCATTTTAGTAGCCTTTCTCTGCACTTTCTCCAACATTTCTATATCCTTCTGGAGAAACGGTCTCCAGTACTGTACACAATACTCCAAGTGAGGTCTCACCAGTGATCTGTACAACGGCATGAGAACTTCCCTCTTTAAATCCTCAGAAATTATTTCCCCTAAATCCCTTTCCTCACACGTTGAGGTTAGGACAGTATCAAATATTCTATACTCTACTGCCACTGCCCATACACACAAATATACACTGCCATTACACACACCTGCCTATACACACACACATATACACTGCCCTTACAAATGCCTACCCATAGAAACATATACACGTACGCTGCCCTTACAAACGCCTGCCCATACACACAAATACACATACATTGCCCTTACACATGCCTGCTAATACACACACATATGAATGGCCCCTGTCTATAAATACACACATATACACTGCCCTTACACATGCCTGCTTACACAGACACATATACACTTACACTGCCCTTATACACACATATGTGTTACTGATATACAGACAAATAATGCCTGTACTAACTTTACCTGCTACAGGTGAACCTGACTAGGTCATTGTCAAGTCGTTATTAACAAATAGTCAACAATAGATGTTTTCAGTTGATTGGAGCAAGACAGGCCAGATGTGATGTAAGAATAAGAGGGTGTTAGATAAATGGAACAGCCTCCCAACAGAAGTGGTAGTGGCTAATAAAGCGAGGGAATGTAAAAGGGAATGGTATATACATATGGCTATTCTGAATCTAAGAAAAGACCAATAACTTATAAAGGTTTGACTCGTTACATCAGGAAAAAATGGCCAAACTAGAATGTTTGTAGAAAAATTCTGTTTCACTCACGTGTATAAATGTAACTCAGTCTAGAATATTATGAAGAAGGACTGTATATCATTTATGACAGTTAACAAAAAGTGTCTCGCACAGTTCTTTTTTCCTGATGACAGATCAGATGGGCAGAATGGTTCTTATCTGCGATCAAATTCTATGTTTCTAAAATCCGTCTACAGGATAATCTTCGAGTTTATGGCAAACTGCTTGCATGTGTTAAAATGTCTATTATTTCAATTCAGGGACTAAATTGTAAATCATATTTGCAGCATTGTCTCCTGAATAGTATTTAATAGGTGGCCATGACCACCCTGATAGGTTCCTATCAAGGGCAGGTATAGACTAAGGACAGACTAATCTTTCATGAATGTATCCATGATTGTAACCAGAAGGAATGTCCCCAATACAAGTTTGGGTCTCCAATAGACTGTGATGTGACTTCTCCGAAAAAAATCTCCAGCCAAGTCTGTGTCTGTACAGACGCCTTGGCTCATAACTACATCAAAAGTAGAAGATAATATGATACACATGCTGTTTCATAAATTGGTTCAAGCTGAAAGACCAAAACCAAGTATAACCAATTAACACTGTGTCCTTTTCTATGTATTAATACTGTAAACTCTAATTTATATTGTAAACCCTGCAAATGTGTACTAGGGTCTTCTCAGAAGTTTTTATTTTTTATTTTCCTACTATTAAAGAGATTCTGTCCTCTAAACATGCCATATTCCTTTCTTAAACATTGTTCCTTATTAATTTATATATTTGGTAGTAAAAATTGATAGACTGTTGATAGCAAATGAAAATTTGTCGTAAAATGTTTTTATGTGATTAAATCTTAGAAAAGAGTACAATGACAAACCCACAATGATTTAGTTATGTAACATGCAGAAGAACAAAATTCATATTTTGCTTAATGTGAACACCACCTTCGATGAAAGAAATAGTATGCCATCTTTTTGCAACAGGGGGAGATCAAACTGTCATAACACAACCTAGGGTCTCCCATCAACAGTACAATAGCCTAAGCTGGGGTTTTTAATTTTTCCTTTTTTATTTTTAGACATTATTATTAATACTAAATGATGTTAGCAAATTTAGCGAGTTTAATAAGAGAATATCCAAAATTTAATTTAACTTGTATTCCCACCCTTAAACTCTCATGTATACACAAACAATTTGCATTGCGATGGCATTTAGCCTCAACAGAGAGTGGTCAGTCAAGTTAACCCCTATCTCGAATGACCACGTAACTTCAAGTGAATAGACCCAATAATCTTCAAATGGTTCCTGCACGCTGTTATAGAAGAAAGTAATGATTCCACAGATAATTAGCTCTCTTGGCATAGGTTTTTCTTTATAGTTCTATGCTGACATAGTGTACTTAGAGTAAGGACGTATGTTGTAAGTAGAAAGTGAATTTGCATGGAAATAAATAGGCATAGTTGGATGGACCCACATATGCCATATATTATAATTTGCTTTGCATGTTAAAATTATTCTGCCTGACAAAGACTCATAGTAAGCCAGATAAACCACTGGACCTGACAGGTCTTTTAACATGAACCCTCATTCTTGGGAAATGTTTCTGGGCTGAGTTCCAAACTTGAATTGCCATTGAGGAAACCTACACACAGCCCCATTAGTCAGATATACAATATATTCATAGAAGAATAAATCGCATTCCTAAAGTTTGATACAGAATGTGAAGCCATCATGAATGAAAATAATTAAATAATGACATTTTTATATTTTGATTACACTGGTTCCTTTTTTTCTATACAATGGAACTTCAACCTACCTAATAAATATGAGTTATGTCCATGGAAGTTTTATTTATTATAGCAAGTATCCAATAATTGCAATTATTTTTAGTACCGATATTTAAATTTACCATATTGTGCATGTGCACCTTATTTTATCAGTATTTTATCAGTATTTGTTTCTCATTATTTAGCATTATTATTATTTCCGATCACTAAATGCAAGAGCTGTTGGAGTCACTAAAAGTGCCTGCAATTTAAGAATCAACCAAATTTATAGCCCATTGTAAATAATATGAAAGTCTATCCAGATGTTTTTAAAAAGTGATGGTGAAATACATAGAGAAGACGGATTAACTGAATTGTAAGAGTGAGCATGTTAAAGGCAGGGGGCCTTTGGTACAGGCCAGTTAAAGTGTCACAGTGCCAAAAAAAAGTCTTTCATACTAAGCTAAGCCCTTGTTGAGAAATCTAAGTACTTCACGTGTAGTAAAAAGGTTAGCAAGAGCCCAGTTTCACACATACGTATTACACAGTAATGGAAACATATGTAGATATATGAAGGTTGTGACCCCCCCTGCATCTGCTTCTTTTGGAGAAGGCCCCTGTAAAAGGATT
>VKOC01027404.1:0-23108 GCA_009364415.1 Spea multiplicata
GTATCGTATGTGCCCCCCTATATATTGCTTCTAGAGTCGCCACTGTCTCTAACACAGAGAAATATCAATAATCTGTTCTGAGGATGGTCAAGACAAATGCAAATTCAAGGGCTGGCGGCAGACAGAGTAATCCAAATCGCAGGCAAGAGTTCAAGGCAAGCGGCAATTAGGAATGGTCACATAAGCAAAGCAGAGTGAAACACAGTTAATGAAGAGAACTAATATAACATAGACTAGATCCCTTGCAATTAACCCACGAAGGGTTAAGCATTAAGAAAGGAGACAAGGGATGTTGATGACCCCTTAGCGTGACCACGCTAAGGTGCTGCAATAAAGCAGTTGTGGGTTTTTAAATCCATCGCAGAGGATGCCCTGCCCCTCGTTGAACAACACGGGTATGCCCCCTTGAGCACGTCACAGCAGCTTAGACAGCGCAGCCAGATACCCAGTGTGACCGTGCAGGGGATAGCCATTGGGCAGGGATCTTCTGCATGGAGTGCTCACTCCAGCTTGGCTGCAGGTAGTCGGTCTCCAATGCATAACAGAATTACCACGTGGATGCTTCCAGCATTGAGCAGAAAGCAATTATATCATTTGTGCTAGAGAGTTACTCCCAACATCCTGTCAACTTTGCACCTTGTAGAGAAGCTTGCAGCCTTAGCAATTCTATTGAATTATTGATCAGCAATATGAATCCAGTTAAGAGATCAGGAATACGAATGAAGTGAAGAGATGGAGCACATATTATTCAATTAGAAACTCACAATAAAACATTAACTGTGTTAGTGAAGAGGGAAATCTAAATAAAACTTGAGTACTTTCCTTTAGTACCTGCCCTTATCCTATATCTAGCTTGGCCTCATGCCTATGCAATGCTTGCTTAAATGCCTTTACTGTATTAACATCTACCACTTCTGCTGGAAGGCTATTCCATGCGTCCACGACCCTTTCCATAAGGTAATATTTTCTGATGTTACCATTAAACCTTTGCCCCTCTAGCTTATGACTGTGTCCTCTTGTTGTGGTAGTATTTCTCCTTTTAAATAAACTCTCTTCCTTTATCTTGTTCCCTTTAAGTATTTAAATGTTTCTATCATATCCCCCCTGTCACTTCTTTCTTCCAGGCTATATAGGTTAAGATCCTTTAACCTGTCCTGGTAAGACTTATCCTGTAATCCATAAACCATTTTAGTAGCCCTTCTCTGAACTTTGTCCAACATATCTATATCCTGAAGATACGGTCTCCAGTACTGTACACAATACTCCAAGTGAGGTCTCACCAGTGCTCTGTACAACGGCATGAGCTCTTCCCTCTTTCTACTGCTAATACCTCTCGCTATACAACCAAGCATTCTGCTAGCATTACCTGCTGCTCTACTGCATTGTCTGCCTACCTTTAAATCCTCAGAAATAATTACCCCTAAATCCCTTTCCTCATATGTTGAGGTTAGGACAGTATCAAATATTCTATACTCTTGGGTTTTTATGCCCTAGATGCATTACTTTGCATTTATCCACATTAAATGCCAGTTGCCACAGCTCTGACCATTTTTCCAGTTTACCTAAATCATTTGCCATTTGGCTTCTTCCTCCAGGAACATCAAACCCTGTTGCAAATTTTTGTGTCGTCAAAAAGACATACCTTTCCATCTGCAATATCACTAATAAAAATATTAAAGTATATTAAAATACATCTCTAGAATATGTCTTATCACACTTAGAAGATGCAGCACTTTTACAGACGTTTCCTAGCTAATATTTAGCTATTTATTGTTTTGGCACTGTTGTTTTATGTAATATACTTGCAAGGCAGAACCAGAGGGCAGATCAGGTACAACTCAGCTTTTATTAAAATAACTGACAAGTCAGGCTGTTACAAACTCTTGAGGATAGACTATCAAATAAAAACAAACCGGGCTGCATGAGACCAACCGTCAGGCCTGGACTGGACATCTGGCAGCACACCAAGTTCTACAGTGTGTGGCCAACTGCTGCATATGCCACATGCTACATGACTATAAAGATGTAATGTGCAGCATGTCATATCCAGTAGCTGCCCACACTTACAGTATGACTTTAGGCTGCCACCGGCCTTAGAGTGCCAGGACTGCTTAGTTATCTGCAGTCCGGCCCTGTCATTAGGTCAAATGGACTATGCAGGACTATTGCTTAAAGGTACAAACACCATTAACAACAATAAGAGGTAAAAAGAATAGTAATAGAGATATGAATATTGTGTATGCATGTATATAAGATATAGAAAGATGAGAGAGTGGATGTCTTAGTGTGATAAAAGTGTATAGTATGTACAAGAGCAGGAATGTCAAATAATAAAATATGTACAAGAGCAGGAATGTCAAATAATAAAATAATAAAGAAAACATTCTGTTTGTTTAGTTTTACATCTGGAAGTTATGGCGACTCTTATGGTATACAGTATAGATATAGAGAACACTGTGTTTTTTCTCGCTACTAGACAGACCCACAAAATAAACATTGTCTGAAAACTGCCAACCCATTCCAGTAAACTTCATCATTGCAATTTAAAGCTAATGTAAAATGAATGATTTATTGAATAAATGTTTTAGCATTGTTAGTGTACCTTTGTTAGTCTACAAGGCTAATGTAATAAATCATTCATTTTCCATTAGTCTAAAGTTACATTGGAGTACTTTTACTGGATTTGTAATTTATGATGTCATTCTGATACTTGCCAAGAGTACTTATTTTATGCTTGGTGTGTCTCTCTTTCTGTATAATACATATATGTAATCTAAATAGCATTTATATTTTGTATTGATTTGATAGAAACGTAATTTAGTATAATAAAAGCAAATAAATTAACACACTTAGCAATTGTGTTTGCACAAAGATTTATGATGATGTATCATACATTCATGTTCTTGGGATCTGCATGATTATTCACCTCAATTTGCTTGTGATTGTTGTTGATTTGTTCAGGCAGTCTTTCTAGGTTTAGGTGAGGAGAAGAGAGACAAGTATTTTTAATTAAATATTCTTAAAACTGCTGCACTGATTGACAAACAAAATGTACAAACTAGATATAGTTTCAACAGATTAATTTACTTATGTTTAAAAAAACTGTGACGGAACCAGTTGCCCTTTTAACTTACAGAAAATATTTAATCAAATTTCAAAGTTGGAGCAAGGGCATCTGCAAAGAAGAACTTCAAGCCACTCACCGTACCTCTAACAGGTTTTCGAGGGGCAGTCCAGATTTTCAGCGCAGGTGGAACATGAGCCAGTTTGGGAGATGCTCTGATCTCCCCAACGGGCCCAGGCATGGGTGAAGGAACCACTAAAATCCGGAGGGGATTTTTTTGCATTCTGTCCTTCAAGGCATCCAGCCCTTTCTTTCTTTTCTCCTCACTCCTGCCCCTGAGTCTGTGTTTCTCTAAGCATTTTGAGCCGGTGAGCACGGTTATCTGTGCTTTTAACCATTGTAACATGCAAATCAAGAAGCAACAGGAGCAGAATCCTCGTGGTGAGAAAGCTCTGTGAAGTGTAGAGCACAACAGCAGTGGAGCAGAGCAAAATTTGATTGCTCCACTGCCTGCTGGCTCTGTAAAAGATATAGTGTGAAATAAAAAAATATTTGATCCCCTACTGATTTTGTACGTTTGCCCACTGACGAAGACATCATCAGTCTATAATTTTTATGGTGGGTTTATTTGAATCCAGAACAATGCATTTCAAATAAGTTATAAATTGATTTGCATTTTACTCAGTGAAATTAATCAGCAAGATGTCTGGCTCCAATGTGTCTTTCATACAGGTAACAAGCTGAGAGAAGGAGCACTCTCTCTCAGTTTGTTACCTTTATAAAAGACACCTGTCCACAGAAGCAATCAATCAGATTCCAAACTCTCCACCATGGCCAAGATCAAAGAGCAGTCCAAGGATGTCAGGGGCAAGATGTAGACCTACATAAGCCTGGACTGGGATACAAGATCATTGCCAAGCAGCTTGATGACAACAATTGGTGTGATTATTTGCAAGTGGAAGAAATACAAAATAACTGTCCATCTCCCTGAGTCTGGGGCTCCATGCAAGATCTCACCTCATGGAGTTTCAATGATCATGAGAACGGTGAGAAGTCAGCCCAGAACTACGCAGGAGGATCCTGTCAATGATCTCAACACAGCTTGGGCCATTGTCACCAAGAAAACTATTGGTAACACACTATGCCATGAAGGACTGAAATCCTGCAGCACCTGCAAGGTCCCCTGCTCAAGAAATGTACAGGCCCGTCTGAAGTTTGCCAATGAAGTACTAAGTCATGTTTTGCAAAGGGGTCACATACTTATTTCACTGAGTAGAATGCAAATCAATTGATAACTTATTTGAAATGCGTTATTCTGGATTTTTTTGTTGTTGTTCTGTCTCATTGTTCAAATAAACCTACCATTAAAATTATAGACTGATCATGTCTTTGTCAGTGGGCAAGCGTACAAAATCAGCAGGGGATAAAATGATTTTTTCCTTCACTGTAAGCCTAATTTACATGGGGGGGATTTCTCCATTCTCTGTCCCTCTGCATGATTTCCTGGGGGGGAGGTCTGTCCTCCCCGCCCCCCCGGGTCCAATGCACGTGGGCCCAGGGAAGTAAAAATAAATCCCTGAAGAGTATGTCTCTTTACTCGTATTTCAGTTGCATTATTTGTGAAGACAACCGTAATTATTGAGCTTTATGATTACATCATTCACTGTGTATCACTTAATTACATGGGTACTGTCCCACAGCTAAACTGTATATATTCACCCATGTGTAATGAACAAAGAAAACATGCCATTTATGACTAATGCAGAAATTGGCAAATTCACTTCACAAATGGGAGCCAGCCAAAATGACCCTTGCAGCTTCTGTAAAGCCATGTAATCCTACTGGCTTCCTGAAATTAGCTTTGTTCAGCAAGTGAAATCCTAGACACAAGGATGCACTTCCTTGTCACCATGGTGACTCGGGCCCTATTTTATGAGATGAACTGGATCCATCTGCTTAGCTATCACATTATATTACATAACTACACATATACCCGTATATAATATTTTTACCTTATGATTAATAATGATAATTATCATATTAAAATAATAATATATTTTAATCTAATACACATGGACCATATTTGTGTATAACTATATTTATCAATTGACTATTTCACTACTAGGAGCAAGAGGTTTTCCGAGAATGGATTTTATGTAGAAATGATATAGTTATTTAATTTCATTTTTCCACTTGTGAATGTTAGCACATTAGAAGCACATATGGATACTGATTTGTTTTGCTGATTGATACCGTTTAAATATTAATTCAGTTTTCATGAAGTATTTTGTCAGTAGTTAACATGACTTTGAAAAGTGAGAACGCTATTTCGAGTATCTAGACATATCTAATTGATGTCACCTGGAATAACTGGAAGCATCTGAATTCTATTCATGATACATTTTGGTGTAAAGTGTTCTCTTCACTCTGGTGTATTAGAATGAAAGTAACCAGCACCTGGTTCAATAGGGGCAGTAACAACTTTAAATCTGCTTTCAACACAATTCCCATACCTGCTATATGTGACAGTGTTCTCTGATTCTTTTCACTAACTTCCAGCCTAAAAAAATATGTTGTGATGATATAATTGCATCTGAGGAGTTTATTCCCATTTATATGTTATTTTACCAGTTCTTTTGAATCTACCTTTATTAAACCTGTCATCATGTTTGTAAAAGCCCAATGACACGTATAATTAGATTGGTAATAACCTTTATAATTTTTGATGGATTCATTCACTACTTTTAGTTTTCTCATTATTTTTGTTCCCTTTTTATATTTTATCCTACGAAATGTTTGATAAGCTAATAGTTCATCTTTTGGGTTTCATATATAAATAAGTGTTCATGTGATATGCATTCACATGAATACATCCGTCTTAATGTAAAGATGGATATTTCCATGTTGATTGCACAGATAATGGGGTTGTGGTATAACACTTTTACAAAGGATCCCCTCCAATATCATGAAATGCCTTTGGCTGCGCTCTATAGGATAACTATGTTTCTGGAGTATTTGGGGATTTTTTCCCCCCATACAGCTGCACAAACACTATAATATCCAACAGAATGACAAGAAATAGAGGCAATTATATCAAAGAATCTGTGGAACAACATGATGTAAAATACATTTTGCATATGCCATGGTTATGAAAGCAGTCATACTTAATTCCTTGTGCTACAGTTGATATATGTAGTTGCAGAAAGGTGGAGGAACATACAGTATTATACTAAAAAGAATCAGTTTGTCCTTGTTAAAAAGCAGATCCTGATGCCATATGTATTGAAAACAGTTAAGAGAGAGTTCAAAGTAGACTTGTGAATTCGTATTCGGGCGAACATGAAAACGGATACGAAGGGTGCATTTTCGTTGTTCAGCCCGAATACTTAACATACCAACATGGTGGCGGCAAAACGTATACGAAGACGAAGACACACAACACAAAGAATCTTCGTGTTCTTCTACTAATCTCCCTGGTCCCTTCACCATCCCTTACCTTATCTACGCAGCATCGCAGGGGTTAACGGAATTGGTTGATGCCAGAGCAGGCCCCTGCAGGCGACCAATAGGGTCACTCGCACAGCACTTTAGCTCCTGGCGGCGCAACTTAGCCTGGGCCTGCTCCAAGAGTTAAATGTCCGTACAAGCGACTTTATTGGTCGTTCGTACGGACTTTTAACTCTTGGAGTGGGAAGGCCAGTGATCTCTCCCGGCCAAGTTGCGGCACCAGAATAATTAAAGTCTGTACTCTAATAGAGTTGCTTGTACGGACATTTAAAATCCTGGCACCAACGCTGCTGCGTTAACCCCGTATTTACCCCTTCTACAAAAAATAGCAAAAAAACAAAGAAAAAAAATGAACACGAGAATGTACAAGAATATTTGCGTGAACCAAACACAGGAACGGGAATACGAAGATTTTTTCCCCCGCGAAGACGAACAAGAAGAGTTGGCTGGTGCACAAGTCCTGTTCTAAGTATTTTTCATATAACTAAAATAAAAAAAATCAAACCTTTAATTAAACATGACATTGGTCAAACTAAATGTATGTAACCTTTGCAATATCTGGAAATGCTTTGTGGTAAAAAACATAACTGGATTACATTTTAAACAATAGATGTGTCAACGCAACTCAACAATCAAATTCCCAGGCTAAACAAGACTGAAGAACTTTATTATGTTACATGAGAGATTACTTCTTACAGAATACAGACAAGCATCTCTTATGGAATTACCTCTGAGTGATTAAAAGCTTTCCAAGATCGTTTTGAAACTAGGGGAAATAAACAGAAAAAATTATAACACAAAAAACGTTGCTTCTTACATTACATTTCATTTATCGAGACAATGTATATTCCATATAAGTATTATAATAGGGGTGGGTAAAAATGAGCAATAACATTAAAATTGATCATATACAAAATTGGCAACAACAGTAACACACATTAAGACAAACGCTCACTGGCCACTTTATTAGGTACATCTTGTTGGACCCCCTTTTGCCTTCAGAACTGGCTTCATTCTTTGTGACATACTTTCTACAAGGTGCTGGAAACATTCAGTTGGTACTAAGGGGCCCAAAGTGTGCCAAGAAAATGTCCCCCACACCACCACTACCAGCCTGAACCGGTGATAGATGGCAGGATGGATCCATGCTTTCAGGTTGTTTACACCAAAGTCTGGCCCTACCATCTGAATGTCACAGCTGGAATCGAGACTCTTCAGACCAGGCAACGTTCTTCCAGTCTTCCATTGTCCAATTTTGGTGAGCTTGTGCAAATTGTAGCCTCAGTTTTCTGTACTTTGCTGACAGGAGTGGCACCCAGTTTGGTTTTCTGCTGCTTCAGGGTTCGATGTGTTGTGCGTTCAGAGATAGTATTCTGCATATTTTGTTTGTAATGAATAGTTATTTGAGTTACTGTTGCCATTCTGTCATCTTGAACCAGTCTGCCCATTCTCCTCTGACCTGACATCAACAAGGCATTTTCCTCCATACAACTCCTGCTCACCAGATAGTTTCTCTTTTTTTTTGGACTATTCTGTGTAGAGATGGTTGTGCGTGAAAATCTCGGTAGATGGGCAGTTTCTGAAATACTCAGACCAGCCCATCTGGCACCAACAACCATGCCACGTTCAAAGTCGCTTAAATGCCCTTTCTTCCCCAATCTGATGCTCGGGTTTGAACTTCATCAAGTTGTCTTAACTTTGTCTACATGCCTAAATACATTAAGTTGCTGCCATGTGATTGGCTGATTAGCTATTTGTGTTAACAAGCAATTGAACAGGTATACCTAATAAGGCCCTGCTTAGGTGACTTATTAGATTAGTGAGAAGGAATGAGACTGCCAGAACTGAGGCACTGTTTTGGTGAAGATTTGATTTTAGCGAAATTATTATTATTACATATTATTACATATTAGTGTGGAGATCTGGAGTGTGGGGAGAGCACCTTGATTTTCTTCATGATGCAGGTTGTAGCAATTAGAAGGATAGATTGTATGTTTTTTGGAATAGATTGTTTTTCAAGTTAGAATAAGTAGAGGAGAGTCTGACAAAATGAGGTAGGGAACTACTGTGAAAGGGTGCAGTACCTATATAATCCTAGATCCTAATAGTTAAAGACGGAAAACCATAGTAAGAGCGAAAAGGGCAGTTAGAAGAATGTGTGGATATAAGAGCAGATATATAGGTGGTGCACTGTAGTTAAGAGCTCTGTAGGTAAGGATCAGGAGTGTAAATGCTGTTATGTGAAGCCAATGTAAGTCCTGCAGAAGATGAACAAGATAAAATTGTTAGTCTAAAAGGTGTTTTTAGAATGGGGCAGTTAAATGCTGGAGAGAGAAACACCTGAAGTAATAGTTATAGTAATAGTAACAGCTTATATGAGTAAATAAGAAAAATAAGATGTGGTGTCATTAGCGAATCCACATGTACTATTGCTTGGACTTTTTAAATACTAATTTCAATTAGTTTGCCACTGGTTCCTGTAACACCTCAGGTCCATCAGGCAATTAAGGGCTTTTATAAGCAGGGGTGCTTCCAGACTCCCTTGCTGCAGCATTGCACTTCCTCACTTTGCAGTGGTGTGGACCATGTTTGATTGCTCTGTGTATTTCCTGATTTTGACACCTGGCCTTGGAGTCTGTTTATGCTCCAGTTTTTGCACTTTGTACCTCGCCTGGTTGTGGTTATCCAGATTTCGTTTGGACTGTGATTATTCTTTGGATGAATTGTTCCATCTGTGTATAGTCTTGGTTTGCAGACCTCATTTTCCAGTTTTCCAGTCCGCCTGCTACTGTCTGCCAGTGTCCCCAGACTCCACTGCAATCTGACAGTCTTCTTAATCTCTGTTTTCATCTGCCAATCTGTTCCTCTGTGCCTGTTGGTGGCTCCTTAGAAGAATGCCATGGCTAGAGCAGACATTCATCTACAAGCAGGCACTTCTACACCTGCTCCTTGCTTAGTTCTAAACCTGAACTTGTTCCTGCACAGAGACTCCTAGTATTCACAGTAATGACAAATAATTATCTATATAAACAACCTCCGACCATTCATTTTTAACTGGCAAAAAAACAGCTTTTCATTAACCATTAGATCTCCCTTGTGATGGTTTCTTCAGATGCATTCATCTTGAAGCATTTCCTGAAAACAATTTTTAACTGCAGACATAATCTCTCAAGGGCCAGGTACATCAAGATCCCTGAAGACAGACCTCGACAGAGATGCTTATATTTTAATTAAACTATTTTTTGATTTCTGTCAGCACTGCTTTAAAAACCCTGTGATGCTTAAGAAATCAATCCATGAATTTTACTGTTTATCACTGAATCACTTGCGCTGTCTGGTGATCTGCAAGACAGTCAATATAAAATGAAATACAAATATAGAACAATTTACAGTTATTAAATATTCAGTTAACAAACTAGATGTCACCTGCATCCTATAAATATGCTAACGCAAAGTAAATCAAAGATATTAGGTTTTACCCATATGGAAGATGATGCCTTCTACAATTTGTACTGAAATATTACTTTGGAGTTTACTTAGGCAACATTTTATTGCCTAAAGCAACCAAAAAGGTGTGCATTAACTTATAATAATATTTTTTTTACTGAAAACATGTTGTGTGATAATATACCTCCTGGTTGAACCCCCTTTTCAGGGAACCAGTCCCTCTTTTTGACTACAATAATTCTGTCCCCCTTTTCACTAATATTCCTTGTTTAGAATATTTGCTGTCACATTGTCATGTAGCCCTAAAAGTCACGATATTTAAGTTTATAACTTACATTGTACAATTTACATAATACAGATATACAGTACTATTCATCTTCTAAATGCCTTACTCTGTTACATAAGTAGCTTTCAAGAAATGATTGGAGAGAAATAAATCTATTCCATGTAACTAAGAAGCACCCTGAAACAGATTGGGGAAAAAAACAGATAAATAAAAAACTTTGTCTAACAGTATTTCTATGTTGGAATCTATGCAATGATTATCAGTGGGTTAGCTAGAATACACTCCACTATCGTCCCTGCAAATAGGGTTTCCCATTGACGTACTTATTAGAGATGCTGGACCAAAGCAGAGCCCCGCAGATGTTCACCCTCCCGGACCTACCTCCTCTTCCTTGCAGTCAATGGCCCAGGGAGATTTTGCCCTATAATGTGACCTGCTTTTGTTAAAGTTGGCTAAAGGCATCCAGACTTGCTACCCTAGGCCTAGTCAACCCTAAAGCATGCTGTTTGATTGGTCTCACACAAGAGTAAACAAACTACTTCCTACAGATTATTGTCAACGTAATTGTCGTAAGAACACGAGCATCTTACCCACAAAAAAAAATCTGTTTTCAGTCAACAATGTGAATTTTTCTTTCCGATGTAAAATTAATGTAGTCTTATATAAAATACTGTTCCGCAAAAAGTACAAAACCAACCATCAATAGGACCACATTTTTAGTCATCACAAAACCTAAACACAGATTTAAAAGATAGGTAGAGAGATAGATAGATAGATAGATAGATAGATAGATAGATATATAGATACATTAATCATTTGGCCAGAGTGATTATACAGAATTTATGAACTGAAAAACTTAGTATCAAAGTATCAAACAGATGTTAACAAAACAGCGACCAACAATACATATTTGGTTCTCACAAATCAAAGTGCTTATAACCATATTTAAAAAATACATATAATTGACAAAGCAACAATAATAAACCAGAGTAGACACACGTGAACTAAAATTCAATATTGTAACTATTAGCCTGATGAAACGATATAGGTGATACTTTATTAACTGAAATTAAATAACTTAAAATAATGTACTATTAAGAGGCCACCAATATACAGTATATGGACAAAAACATGGTCAGGTGTCCCAATACCTTTGTCCATATAGTATATATTTGACTGAATATAATATTCAAACCTAACCTTCACAGAAACTCAAAGGAGTAGGGGAAATGTATGAGCATAACACAAAAAAACACAAAATGTATGTCACATAGCGTGTAGAAGGTTGCAGGTTTAAGAGGAAAAATAGGAAGCATCATATACATTGGTCTTATCAATGTAAAAACTGCTGACATTTTTTTAGCAAAATAGTCCTTTTCCAGGTACACTTTATGAAGGTTAATATGAGGAAGTCACAAAGGTATAATTGTTATTGTGTTTCATTTGTACTGAACTTCCAACCTAATTCAAACATTCGTGTAGACAAAAGTATAATTTCATTTTTCCTGTATTATTTGTAATTTATACAGTCAGCTGTTAGTAAAAACCATGTTTGCTTCCTCCTACAAGTTTAAAATAGCATTCTATATGCATTACGACAGATACTTTATGTAATTTGCATAACAATGATTTTGTTTGGAAAAGGTCAGCAAATATGGGAATAGAAGCCCCAAAGGGGCTTGAATTAAATTTATATTCAAATAAGTAATCTATATTTTAAGTGATATATTATCATGATTCATATTTGCATTTTCAAAATGTATAGAAGTGCTTAGCACTTAAACAGCATTAGTAATTCAGATATGATTCAGAGGCAGTTCTTTTGAGGTATCGTGCTTGCTCCACAGTGGCCTGCTAAATACTCTGAAGTTCCCGCTTTACTGTAGCCTGCAGCTATCTAAGCATTTGACCTGCAGTCTCAAAATGCATTTTGTTGGTGTGATTTAATGCACAGTTCCAGTGACTTTTTTGTTTATTCGTGTTCTGATCCATCTTGTCCTGATCCAGTTTTCTGTTATTTGATTTGGCTTTATGAATCTTATGCCTGGTGTAACCTAGCATGTAATTGCCTATTGATTTGGATTCCATGACGTTTCCTGACATGACTACCAACCTGGCTAGTTCCAGTACCTGGCAGCTTCTATTTGCAGGGTTTTTTACAATAATATCTGATCTTTGTAATATATTATTGCTTCCCATAAACAAACAAATGTGTTACACAATGTATAACAGTGAAATACAACTTGATCTAGTGATAAAGCAAAATTGAAATCAATGTAAAAACAAACAATATTTTCATATGCTTAGAATGTCATAATACAGTAAAAATGAGTTAAGTGACGGTGCTTGTCCTTATGAGCAAATTGAATGAATAAGTCATTTAGTTATTATAATAACTATACTTTATAACTTGTTTATTGAGTCAACGGAAAACAGACAACTCGAAATTTTACGTGAATAGACTGGTTAGCAGTATGGTTAGCACAATTATTGCCTTTTTTCCAAAGGGGATCACTTGGTGTACATTACTGTAATGTGCTTTACAATACACCATATACAGGGGAGTACCTAAATTTGGCACACTGTATGTGGCTCCCATCATTATGCACTGAGGCAGACATTAATGGTAGTGCAGCATAACTCCTATCACTATACACATTGATGTGGTAGGCCTCTGCCCTTAAAACAACCTGCCGGCACCATTACTGCCCCTAAAACAGCCTGCTAATGCCAACTCTGCCCCTTTTGCAACTGGCATAGTGTTTGCATAATGTTTTTGTCAGGGAAACATCAATGTAAAATCCATGCAAATATGTGCTGATTTTTTGGACTATACCTCTGAAGGTGTGCTGTGGTATCTGGTACCAAGATGTTTGCAGCAGATGCTTTAAGCACTGTAAGTTGCGAGGTGGGGTTTCCATAGATGCTTCCTGGTGCCATGTTTTCTCCAGAAAAGTAATGCACACGCACCTGGCCATCTACATGATTTAAAGGAAATGTGAATCAACAGACCAGGCCACCTTCTTCCATTGCTCCATGGTCCAGTTCTCACGCGCCCATACGTAAGAAAGTGTGATACACTGTGTGTTCTGAGACCTTTCTACCAGCATTACCAAAAGAACACAGACTAACATGTAAACTACAGTCCTAACTTGCAAAAATGACATCCATGAGAGAATTACAAGGGAAAAAAACAGTGCTGACCAAAAAGAACACAAAGGCTTGTCACATATTTGCCAAAAAAACATCTTGATGGTTGTTGGGATAATATTCTGTGAACTGAGTAGTAAAAAGTGGAACTTTTTGGAATACTGGGGTCCTGTTACATCTGGCATAGAGAGATTTCAGTAATAAAAACATCATACCAACAGTCAAACACTGTGGTGGTAGTGTGATGAGGTGGCTTTGCTGCTTCAAAACCTGGGTGACTTGCCATGATGGATAGAACCATAACATTTGCTCATAGGAGAATGACCTAAAACTTTAGCGCAGTTGGGTTATGCAGCAGGACAATGATCAAGCAAGCCTACCTCTGAATGACTCAAAGAAACAACAAAAGGTTGCCTAGTCTAAGTTCTGACTGAGATGCTGTGGCATGACCTTAAAAAAGGCTCTTCATGCTCGAAAACCGTCAATTGCTGCTGAATTAACCCTCATTACCAGGGTTTCTTGTGTGCCTCAATTACAGGAGCTATTTTGCTATATTTTGACTATTATTCCCCTCTCCTGTGAATAGTTTACCCATGTAAACTATATATTGTATTTTCAATACATAGATACATGATTAGCATAATATTTAGTATGAGTGATTTCATAAAAACTACAGAAAAATATTCTTATATTTTCTCCTCTGAATCCTCACAAAATTAGTTAAATGGACAGAAAATACATGTAAAATGTAATAAAATACTAATTGATATAGAATTTCCTTACTTTCCCAGCATTTATAGGGCACATATTATACGGTGTACATTATGGTTTCAAAACTGTTGTAGTTTTACGTTTGATTTCGGCAAGTGGAGGTGGAGACCCCATTGTATTATTAATCCTATTATCTCTGGGAGGCAGATTAAGGGGGCGGTTATGTACACATTGTATCCCAATATCTTGATTTATGTTAATGTGTGCTTTGCTGGCTACATCCAGCCATGTATATGGAAAATAAAGCTGTCTTCATTTTGTTTATACCCCACACTGAGTCTTGGCTGGGAAAACCGGGAAAGAGTGTGTTGTTCCAGGCTAAGGGAACACAAGTCAGCGGAAGTAGTCGGTTGGACTATCCAGCTCAATGACAATAACTAAACCCCTACTAAAACTTAATATTTTTTTTAAAAAAACAGTCAAGTTAAAGGGACAATTCGTTTTTTTTACCTTGAATACATGAAATTACCATTTTAAAGCTGGATTTTGTGTTTAGTCACATTGTGTTTGTAGTATATTAAAATTAGTTGTATGGTCTGAAATATTTAAATGTGACAAATTCGCAAAAAAAGAAGATATCAAGCAAGGGACTTTCTACTTTTTCACTTCTCCTGTTCTCCGGTTCATGACCCGAATCCACCGATTGACAGGCCCTGCTCCCCACCCATTTCCCCTGTAAATGGGGGCGTTTCCCGCAATGTCAGCAGTCCTGGCTGCGTCCCACAAGGATAGGCTCCGGGTAGCTGGAGCCAAGAAGTTCCCAGGAATGGGCATCATTGTGCAGTGTAACCAAGACAACCTCTGGTGCACATGTAGAATGTGATATGGCTGTGCACTAAGGATTTTTCCCACTATATGTAATGTATATGTTTTTCCCCACTATATGTTATATATATGTTTTCTACATAGTCCCTAGTCCCAGTTCTAACTTGCATGTGTTATCAAGACAATCCCTTGCTAACTTGTGTTTTACATGTGTTGGTACTCATGTAGTCTACAGTGGTCCTTGTTTATGATATGTTTTTGTATTGAAACTTAAAGTTAAAATTGTAATGTTAAATATGTTTCATCTGATTATAATTTTATTTAAAATATACAGTTTCAGTTAGCTTAGCCTGAGGTTATTGCTTGCATAATTCCACTTCTACAGTTTCCATGAAGTTCACCGACTCTATCCAGACATTTTTTTTACATTGTAGGGCTTTTGGTTGTTTCAAGCTGTCATTATAAGAGTCAGTAACACAAATAGAATTGTGTTTATTTGGGAAAACATTTTTCTAAGGCAGGTCTTTGTATTTATGGGCCATATATCTTTGAAATATACTTCCTAAATGTTAACCATCATCTTAACATAATGTTAACGTATGTGAGGGATTCTTTTTTAATTCTAAGAACGTATAGCATATTTACACCTAACACTACACTGTTAAGCATTCAGTAACTATAAAGCATTAGCCTTAGAAATTGCTACCATTTTCACATCTAAATAAATTCTATAGTGACATTAGAAAAGACAAGAGTGATCTTGAGGATGGCCCCTCAAACTTAAAGAAAATAATTGTGAAGAGTCATAACCTACAAAAGCAGGCACATTCCCATGCACCATTTCTCAATTATAAGTGGATTGATGCACCAGCAGGTCAGCACTAACAGTGAAACTCACAGTATAACGAATACGAAAGTTGTCCTACCAAACAGAGACCTCAGAACAGTAAGAGAAAAAATGAATTTAATCTCATTGACCGGAGTCCATGTCCCATTATAATACGTAACAGATTACGCAACAGAAATGTACACATGAAAATATCCAGACTACAAGACCTTTCTCAATTTACATTTCCTTACTCATGTTTATTGATGTAATACCCCTCAGATCCTATCATTCTCTCCAATCAGTGACTTAAACCTCTACTTTTCACTTACAATATCCTGTTTTGATTGTTTTTATAATTTGTGTAGTTATGTGAAATTTTTGGACCAAAAAAATTTTTTTGGACCAAACATGATTCAGACAAGTTTTTTTGGTTGGTCCATTTTCAGACAACGAACTTCATTTCCGGCCCTTTTCGGTTCATAGCAAAATTCAGAGGGATTTTTTGCATTCAGAAACATTGTCACTCCCCCTCATTCACTTATGGTCTTTCACACAATGTCATGAACCTACCTCTCATTGCCGCCGCACCTCCGTGGCACGCACTAGGAAGGGTGCCAGTTCTTCTCTTGGGAGCGGTCGTCTTCCTTCTCCCCCTGTCCTCACAGGGAGCTGGAAACCACGTTGATGGAGAGGCCATACGGATGCCGCCTCCCTTAGCGGCAGTGTTTCTCCCTTAACCCCTTCATGACGGAACTAGAGAGGTTGGAGCTACAGGGGAGGGTCATGACAATCCTATAAAAGCCCCTGGAACCATGATGGCGGTGGTCAGGTATTCAGAGCTGCTTAATTGCATTCTGTGTCTCCCTGCTGCTGTTTTCCAGTCCTTGTGAACCTTGCTTTTTTGACCATGTCCACGCAGTTAAGCTTCTTCTCTTGCATTTTCTTCTCCTTATGTTTTCTTCCTTTGTCTGCTGCTCTTTGTGCCTTCTTTCTGAACCTGGTCTGGTGGTGAACTTGCATACAATGGCAGAGCCACTGATTGGGAAAGTAGGGGATAGGCTGTCCTCATCACTCTGTTCTTTTGCAGAAGTGCACAGATAGGTCAGAATAATGCATTTAGATTCACAGAATACAAGAGGCACTCCATTCTCAGCTCATGTGACTTGCTGTTCAATATATTAACTGCTGAGTCCTAGAGAAGAGTCCTCAGTTGCCCTGGTTTCTTTCTTTTTTAACCTTTTCTTATTTAAGAGTCATTTTTCTTGTATGACCTTTACTTGGCTGAATTGTTTGCACTTTGGTTTTTCTAACCCTACCTGGTTTTTGACATTTGGCCTGGCTTGCTCCTGACTTCATCTTCCTTGGCCTACTACAGATTGATCTTCTATATATGACTTCTCACATGACCATTTGATTATATTGCCTGATATTTGTCTGGTCTGAATGTGGACAGGGCTTGCTCCTGACTCTGGTCTCTTAAGTTTCCTGACACTTCCTGCTCCACATTGAGCCTACATCCACCCACGTTGGCCTTGTTCTTCCTGTGTCACATCTTGTTAAGTAAGTGCAGGACACTGATTATTCCTGTCCTTCAGTTGCTGTTTTCCTGTTACCCAGAACAGGTAGGCCTTGAGCTGATACACATCAATGTTGAAACCTTTATTCATAGATCCAGAAAAATGACAATGGTCAATCATCTATTCCAACCTGCACCATATTAATATGTATTATATTAGATATAGATCTATTAATTAAAGATGTCTTTGGAAGAAATCAAGAGACATTTTTTGGTAAATGCACTCCATCATTCTTTTGTCCCACCCTGTTTATTTCCTTTGAGCACCAAATTTTAATAATTACAAACCAAATATTTAAAATTACAACAATTGAATCAAAACGTCTATAATTACAGCTAGAATAGGTAAAATGTATGAATACATTGTATTACACTAATTCATGCGTAGTAGTCATTTAGATTTCTATAATAAATCCAAGTGAAATTTTCTGGCATTTGGTGTTCATTGAATTCTTGGAACTCTCAAGGGTATCATAAATAATTCTTAGGAACCAGATGTATTTAGTCAGGAAATTGAATACGTTTGAATAACTAAGTAATGTACTCCAACACATTAATCTGATACAGCATTATTGTATTCACATAGGTTATGAACCAACAGCAATAGAAAAACTGTCCATACTATAGGATAACTCAAATTTAGAATAAAATAAACTGTATAAAATAAGCTGTATCAGTATATTTCTGTATGGGGAACTACATAGGCAATCTCAAAAAGTATGATTTTTTTCACAGTATGAGATCACGTGAATGATTCACATTCTCTCCACTCTGTCAGTAAAAAAAAAATACAAGGAATTTCATAGCATTAAAATTTACCTGTTTAATGTATTTATCACACAAGAAATACCAGTTGCACCAAGATTGTATCGCTTCCCTGCGGATAAACACTTGTCTTTTGATGTCAGGACTACAAATCACTATGGACAGGCAGATCTTCGAACAAAAAATATTGTACAACACACATGTTCTCTCTCACACGGAGAATAATTCTCCATACCACTTTGCTTCCGCAGCCACAGGGGACTGAGACAAATGATAGACTGTGAACATCTTCTCAGCCTAAAATGCCTTTAAATTATGTAGTCTGCAGGATATGGAGCCCTGAGTAAGATGTAACTTGCCAAATGTGGCCTTTTCATCCCTGCCATGAATTGAAATGTTTAACTCAATTTTAAGGCAAAGCAAGAATATTAAATTCGACCAAAAAAAAAAAGGTAAGGCTTGCTATAATTGACTTAACAAGTACTTTTTAATATTAATATTGTATATTCTGCTCACACATCAATCAAACAAATACAATAGAGAAATAACAATATGGCCCTTAATCATTTTTGTCTTACAAAAAAATAACACATACACTAATATTTATGATAAAACAATGAAAAAATAAGCAAAGGCACAAATCAAAAGTAATAGCTACAATAGGTGAATATGAGAAATGTATCTCATAATTGTTGTCAGGTTTTTTTTATTTGATACTGTAAATAGTTTCATCATTTTCTTTTGTTTCAATCAGTGTATATTCTCTTTATAAGATAGCAGTTGCCATTAGCACAATGATTATGTCTAATTATCCAGAACAGAACATTGCAGCAATGATCCGTCTATGTGACATAGCCCATAAGGGAACCTTAAGAACATTAAGATACTAAAGCCCTCTGAAACAGAAATCATAACATGGTTGCATAGAATGAGAAAAGGAGACTTAATAAAGTTGTGTAAAGATTTTTTATTGCATTGCTAAGCATAATATCCTTTTTTCTATTAAAAACGTAAATACTTTATAGCTGTTGTTATATAGTTAGGCTGTCTAACTGGTTTATGAACAGATTTATCTGGTGCATTTCATAGTATGCTTCCCGTAAGAGAGCTAATATCCACACCACTAATCTTTCCACTACAAATAAAGCTTTTACCATTGTTTAATTAGATATTGCTGAATCAAATCCAAACTAATCAACCCCAAAAGGTTCATGAACTGCTACAAAAATGCTTTGTTGTTTGCTACTAGTTTTAACACATTAAAAGCTATTATTAGGCATGAGTTAAATTCTAGGTTTTTAAAGTTTTATTTAATTTCTGGGATAAGCATCCATGGTAAGTGATGGGACCTTTTTAAAGTCGTAAACAGGGCAGGTTTAACCAGTTAGCACATGGAGATATTGCTCCACGACCCTGGAGCGGCAGGGCACCCTCAAGGGGTCCTGGAGCAGAGACAGACAGTCTCTCTCAGCGGGGGTTAATACGTGGTCAATACGCGTGGCCAGGGTAAGTGCCACTGCTATAGGCAGCCCATAAGAGGGTTCAGTGATATGGGCTCTGCTACTCCTTTGTGATATTATGTCTTGATTATTGCAACTCCCTTTCTGTTGGACTGTCCCACCTTTCATCCCTTCAATCCATTTTGAATTCCTCTGCAGCCCCACTGTGCTAATCTCTTTACTAGTATTCAATATCCACGGAATGAAAAAGTCCAGGAGTTTACTTAGGGCCTTTAAAACAAAGCACCCCCAATGCATCCTCTTTGGACTTTTGCCTCTCCACAACTAATATCACCCCTTCCCACCTGCACCTATAGCATTTCACCTGTGTTATATATGTTCTCTGGAATTCTTACCTTGTCCTGTCGAACTCTGCTCTGTTTATTCTAACTTTAGACTCTCACTACAACCCTATTGTTTAGTACACAATCTATCCTTTTAAAGTTACACAATCTGCAGGTTAGTGACTCGTGGCACAGGTCCTGCACTCCAATCAAATCATCCTCGCCCAAGCAGTCCCTCACCCTCCATCTCATACTCCTAAATCTTCTAATAGACTGTAAGCTTGAAACTCACTTCTCTTTCTGCATTAATTTGTCTTTTCTGTCTTTTTTTTATTTTCCCTCACTGTGATGGTACTAGAAAATCTGTTGTAATGTAGGATTTGAAAATCAGTTGGGAGATCATTTAATTGGGTCTACACTATTGTACAGAAATATGTAATAAATGTCCATCGTCATCAAGGCACATTACTGGACTGTATATTTTAATTATCCTTGCAGATGCCCTCGCAATTATGCGTTGTTTTAGTATCTCAAATAGTAATTTTTCTTTTTGAAATAGCAAAATTAATTGTCATCTAAAATTTTAGTTACATAAATACATGGCACAGGCAGATATTTTTATGTGAAAAAGAGCATATAAAGGGTTTTAGGTTTTACATACTTCAAGTTAAAACAAATATTGGCTCATCTCTTTACAGAATACTGGACAAATCCCAGACATATAACAACCACAGCTCAAAAGATTATGATACCTAATTTCTCATAATTATGATTTTGTTTTTCATACATTCTAAATAAAGGTCTTCTAGTCCTTCGGTCCTACATAAATATGTATCCTAATCTAACGCATACGCTCAGTGCTCAATGCTAATCAAAAACCCATCATGTTAATTATCCTGAAAGTAATAAACACCATCTAGCATCCCTGTGAATTTATTTTCTTTTTTACATTTGAAGAAACGGAATTATAAAAATTATTAGCAGTAAAAAAAAATAAAAAAAAATAAGCAAAAATAAATTAAAAAAACATTGCATTTATCACAAAGCGCTAAGAATTTCACATAAATATTTATTTTGAATGTAAAGTTATTTCAATAAATATATAATATATATATTTTCAATTAATCTTAACATGAAGATTAGCGAACAGCTAGTTATTTTAATTATTTATTTTATTTGATTGTACCCAGCTCCTCTACGGTAATGCAAATACAAATGAACTTACAAAATCACCTCTTAACAGGAATCACATAAAGAGCTCAATATCATATTAATATGTAATTTTCAGAATGAATGCAATTTACAAGTTTGATCTTATATTACTATAATAGTCTATTCCCCTCGAAGCACATTTACAATATAATACTATGTCATATTATTGTACTGGGGTTTGCTGCGATCATTACAAACCAATGAAGTCAATTAATCTACAAAAGTTTTTTTTTCTTCATAACAAGCTCTTTTCAGTAATAACTGTCTAACCACTGGGTACAAAGTAAAACTACATGTGTGGGTGTACTTAGTGTGTCCTTTACTAGTAAAACAAGAAAGATGATATTGTGGTCTCTTAGAAATGTCCTTATTTTTGAAAGTAAAGCAAATTATGTCCATTAAAATAACATCGAATGGATTTGAAGTATTGCGCAGACATTGTTAATGTTGTAAATGCCTATTGTAGTTAGAAATGGATGAATTTTAGTTGAATATCTTTATAGGTATACAGCGGCCATTTGTCAGCAACCATCACTCCTGTTTTCCAATGGCACATAGTGTTAGCTAATCCAAGGTTAAAAAGCTAATTGATCATTAAAAAAACATTTTGCAATTATGTTACCACAGCTAGGAATGTCATTGTTTTCCATGGAAACACCTAGGTGACCCCATACTTTTGAACATTACTGTATATACAGTATATATACAATCACTGGCCACTGTATTAGGTACACCTGTTCAATTGCTTGTTAACACAAATAGCTAATCAGCCAATCACACAGGGGCGTACCTAGAGTATTTGGCACCTGGGGCGGATCCTGTATGTGGCCCCCCCCCCACATACACTTTAAAACTGCATAGCTTCTACCGTTATATACCGGCGCAGACACTGAAGGTGGTACAGCATTACTGTTATCATTATATACATTGACGGTGGTACAGCATAACACTTATCACTATATACTGAGGCACACATTGACAGTGGTACAGCGTAATCCCTATCACTATACACTGAGCCAGGCATTGACAATAGTGCAGCATAACTCCTATCACTATATACTAAGCCAAACATTGATGTGGTGTAGGCCTAACACTTCATTGTCTGGCTTAGGGATGCCCTGAAACGAATTCTGGACTGAAACCGAAAATGCAGCATTTACCTGGCCGAAACCAAATATGACCCCCCCACACCATAAAAAAAATCTAACACATTTATTTAAAGTAAGTAACACACCAAAATAGGACAAAACAATTAAATAACAATATTAATAATATATATATGTAACCAAAGAAAAAATGGGCACTCACGGGTCTTTGCAGTAAAGTGCATTAAACACTAGTTTATTTCAATCAGCACGGCCAACGTTTCGGACCACCTCCAGTCCTTTCTCAAGGCAAAGACCCGTGAGTGCCCATTTTTTCTTTGGTAACATATATCTGGCTATTTTTGGAGCACCCGGACAACTAAAAGCCTGTGTATATTAACAATATTTCTGTGCAGCCGCTCCCTTTGGTTTGTGTATATATATATGATTGTTAACAGCAATCACATTCCTATCATGCCCAGGCATACCCAGATTCCAGGATATACTGGCAGACTTGGCATGATAGGAGTATGATTCCCCTATCCCCCATCTCACCCATTCTCCCTATCTACCCCCGCCTAACTATCTACCCTCTCCCTCTTTGAAGTTCACTTACCTTTCAGGAGTCCTGCAGTGGGGGTGCAAGGCCGCTGTCTCCCAGCTCTGCCACTGTATGGAACAGTATAGAGTGATGGGAGTTATGATGTACTTTAGAGCATAATTATATAATGAAAAATTCATTGGAAATGGTACAGCATAACACCCATCACTCTCACACATTTACCAATCTACACACACACACCAATCCACACATACACTAACCCACACATACACCAATCCACATATATACCAATCCATACATATACCA